>NDXB01000231.1:19751-59340 GCA_002631895.1 Agapornis roseicollis
TTTTTTTTTTTTTTTGATGTTTGTGAAGTGACTGACATCATATTTGAGAAATACCTAGGATGCTTAAAAAAAACACTTGGACGGGGAATACACACAACACCAAAATACTAGATTGTACTTAAGTTGAATGAGTACACTACATGGAAATGCAGGAGTTTATCTGCCTTTTTTTCTTTTTTTGCCAGATTCCATCAGCAATCCCAAGTTTCACACACTACAAACAGGTTTTGAGACTACAAAAGAATAAATTTATTGTTCTGCTTCTCAAAAGGTCAGTTAGTATATAACTTTACTGTCCAAACACTGGTCTACAGACATATTTTGTATCTCAGCAGCACTGCTAAAACTCAGTGGTTCTGTGAACCACTGTAAAGCTTGCACAAAAAGTGGAGTTAATTACTTCAGGAATAAGAATTTTACCAAAAGAAATAAATGTTAATTACTTCAATAAAAATATTTAGAATAAAAATCATGTTTCTTGAAAAATAGATTTAATAAATTTAGTAGAACATCTGGACAAGATTAACATCTGAACCTTGTGGATCTTAGCCCAAGTAAATGTAAGGTGAATATGATACAGTGATAGCTTTCTCACCACTGTGCTTCTATGTACTTTTTTTATTATTATTATTATTTAACCTTGTCATTTTAACATTTTTTATCTCATATATATTTTCCTGACTTACAACAAAATAAATTTTTAGATCCTGATAGAGCATTTTTAGCTCTACTGTATTACTGCACAAATGCGAAGATGCAGATATCTTATTAAAATGTCACTGTTTCAGAGATGCCTTTGGTGCAAATGTTGTTATGTAGATGAAAACCGATTATCACAATAGTAACAGCTCTCATTCTGTAAAATTGCATTTTAGTCCAGCCTGCTTTAGAAGTCTACAGCTGAAAAGCTTCCTATCTTTCTCTTGGATTCTTCAAGCAGACACATTTCATTTGTTCTTCTAATAAAACACGTCTGTCCTTTAGCTGATTAGTGCAACAATGAAAACATAACAAGATATTCGCTGTTTCCAAAAGTCTGCACATCAGAATGAACTTTAGGTAGCTCGGTGAAATGAATTTGATTTCATAAAACCTCAAAACTGCAGGATGACAGAGCTGGAGGATGTTGTTGATGCCTTGTGTTCTGTATAATTAGTGTATATAAGAGGTCCAGATATGCATCTTTGTATATGAAATTCTTATCATTTATGTATGTCAAAACTTTACCATCTGAGCTTTTCTAAATAATTTCTATTACCTTAAATAAGGTAATAGAAATTAATTAATGATCATAAACAAACAGTGAAAATTACAAATATTATACTTAAAATTTAAAAACCCACAAATCTTTGCAATAACCAAATAAAGAAAATGGACATTAAGTCAACCTGCATAGCAGAAGCTCTTCACCATATAGATCTCTTCATAGATCCTGGTTGGGCAGCACAGCACCCTGTTGTGCTCGTGCCACAGATTCCTCTCTGAAATGTATTGCTCAGAATAATCACCAACACAGCTCACTGGGTTTGGTATTCCTGGTGATCACTTCAAAAAACACACAGTTTCAAAAGGACTTAAAAGTGTACTGCTGTTCTGCTTAGACTATCTGAATAGCTAGATTTACTTATGCTATAAAAGAGGTATTACTGCTTGATCCTGAGAAAAGGCACAGACCTAAAACCTGCAAACTTCCCAGTCACTCAGGTTTCATCATAAAAACTTGCCCTCATTCAAGCCACTGTCAGAAAGGGAGAAGATAGAAGCTCCACACATTCTCACATCATCTTCAGTTCAAAAAACAGCAGGGAAGTGGACAAGCAATAAGCTCTGTAGGCATATCTCCCTAGTGAATTAGCAGCCTTCCCCCACAATCAGCAATCACAGCTCACTGACTACTCATGAAATGTAAAGGCAGTAGGCAAGGTAAAAAAAAAGAGGGATACTGATAGCTTTCCTGCTTTCTAGGTTTCTTTATTCAGACTGTGTACACAGATATTCATGAATGTAAATATCAATTTAATGTATCTTTTGACATTATTTATCTTATTCCTATAGTGTTGAAGCAAATATATTGGAACAGCAGCAGGGTTCTGCCATCAGTGGACCTAAGCTAGCTGGATTTAAATATTTTGTTAAAAGGATGCATAAACAGTTAAGAAAATATTTAGCACACCAAGCAGCAAAACTGAAGAAACAGACCAAACTGAGATGAGAAAACGTGTACCAATATTAGCATACAATAGCTTCTTCACTATCAGCCACTCAACTCATAATCTCGTAACAGACCAGAAGGTCAGAATGTCAAGTCCTTATGGACTTTCCTCACTGTGAAAACGAAAGAAAATTTTCTATTCAAAATAACCAGGAATAATAAAATGTAGATCTATATATGTGCTAATATTTAGAAGAAAATGTATTATGAAAGTTAAAATTGAGAGTAGTCAGATATATTAAGTTGGTTCTCACTAAAATCTCAAATCATATCAGTGCTGTTTTATCTATGTAGTCATATGATTAATGAACTGCATTAGGGACATATAGCTACTCACTGTACATTCTGAACCCCTGCAGGGAACAGAGGGCTTAAGGTTAAAAGGTCAACTGTGTTAGATCTCTTAAAATCATAGAATCATAGAATAGTTAGGGTTGGAAAGGACCTTAAGTTCATCTAGTTCCAACCCCCCTGCCATAAGCAGACATACCTCACATTAAACCATGCCACTCAAGGCTTTGTCTAAAATGAGTTATTCTTTCAATATTTTCTTACTGTCAGGAATTTTAAATTGAAATTTTATTGAAATTAAAATTAAAAATTAAAATTAAATTGAAATTTTATTGAAATGTTAACTCTCTGTTCCCTACTAGGGAACTCTCTGTTCTCTAGCAGAGAACAGAGGGCTTAAAGTGAAAAGGTCAACTGTGTTAACTCTCTTTAAACATCTTTTGCTCAAACACGAATCCTTAACCAGTTCACATTTGTTAGCTGCCTTCTCCTTTTCCTAAAATTCTTGCCCTGCTTTTAAGGTGAAATAAAAACACTGTCACAAAATCACAGAATAATTCACTTGGCATGATCCTCTGAAGATTACTCCAGGGCTTGGTAGGATGAGAAGCCGATACAGTCAACATAGTCAGAGGAAAAATAAAAAAAAACAAACCAAACCCTAATATAAACTTAGGTTTATGTATCTAGTCTCTGCATGTCCAAAAGCATGCTGTAGTCAGCTACCTCTCATGTCAAAGGACCTGGTAAGGCATTGTCTAAGGGACTTNAAACAAAACAAACCCTAATATAAACTTAGGTTTATGTATCTAGTCTCTGCATGTCCAAAAGCATGCTGCACTCAGCTACCTCTCATGTCAAAGGACCTGGTAAGGCATTGTCTAAGGGACTTCCAGAGCCTTGATTAGTAAACTAAGTCTTTAAATAAAAAGTCATCAGCATGGCACTTACTTCCTTCTGCAGAAAGAATAATTTGAAACTCTAAAAGACTATCCACATTCCTTCAGGTTTTTCTTCTCTTCCTTATTGATATTCTGCTGCATCACAGCACTGACCTCAAAGGTAAAAGGACTAACAGTTTTTGCTACAGCGATAATTCAACTTTAAATCAACTGATAGGGAGTGTATGGGAGTACTGCCTCTCTGTCCACCTAGATGAAACATGACCTCCACAAGTCTCAAATTTACACTGAATTGATGTGTTTAACCATTTTAATATTAAATCTGTCATATACTCCAGTGGTCCCTGCTCCTTCAAAACTTCACTGTCTGATTAGAGAAATAATAAATGCAAACTCTACATTCTGATTAGCAAGTCATAAACATCACAAGAAGGCAGCAAGTGACCTTTTTTGTTCATTTCTACAAGCCTTTGTGTAATCAGCATCACAAATATTTTGGCAGGATTTGTTTATTGAATCTGCACTGGAGGAAAATGCTGTTTTCTTCCTATTTTGGCTCTTCTACAGGAAATTCAATGACAATATAGGGGTCTAGATTCTAATAGCTGTGTGTTCTGATTCAAACTGCATATTGCTAACTCAAGTTAGTCCATCTAATCCAAGTGGTGTTACTGATATTTAGAATTTTGGTAATTAAAACTTAATCAATAGTTTGTAATAGTTAATTTTACTAATGTAGAGTGATAAGAAATATTTTAATGAGAAGTATGTTTGTACGGTAACAGGTGCTGTTATGAAATTCTTTGTATAGCCCTGTACCAGGACCGAGAGGGATAGGTCAAAATCATTTAATAGGAACAGATAGTACAAGCAGCATATGTAGAACCATGCAGGTAGCTGTCAAGGTCTAGATTTATGAGAACAAAGAGAGCCAACCATAACTGTTTATAGTTACCTGCCAAGGATACCATGGAATTAGGTAAAAGGTAATTCCGGCAGGAGGAGATCGCAACCACCGACCCACAGACCACCTACTCATATTACACCCCAGACTCATTTCTAGATGATTCTAACTTTCATTGCGCACAATCGGAAATGGGAGGAGAATATGTTAATGATTTTGGAGAAATAACATGTTTATGTATGAGTAGGCTCTATGTAAGAAGCTTGGTTTTGGTGCAAGGTGTGCACGTTAAGAGGAGCTATCCCCCGTGCACCCGGCGCCGTAATAAAGAAGTGTCTGCTTATCTACACCCCATTGGTGTTGATAAGTTTCTTATTCTGGATTTTCGGCAACAGTGGTACAAAGACTGCAAACAAACAAACAAACCACACACACACAAAACAGCAAAGAAATAAAATAAAATTCCACAAAACCAAGAGAACCCCCATACCAAGATTTAAAGAATACAATGCACCAAAGCACATAGCCCGAGGTCTCTACACCTAAGGTTGACCTGATGATTTCGTTGTTGAGGAGTTTGAGCACCTAGACACAGCCCCTGTAGTGTCATTACTTAACATACTGCATGTCAGACACTATAAGTAAACTGTTAGTGTCAAAGGCAAACAGGGTTTTTTTTGACACTGGAAATGGGTAACTGATTCTATCAATTCAGATTAAATCTTACTGTTCCTTCCATGGAAATGTTCAAGGCCAGGCTGGACAGAGCTGTGATGAACCTGCTTTAGTTGAAGGTATCCCTGCTCATGCAGAGGGATTAGAATGAGATGATCTTTAAGGTCCCTTCCAACACAAACCATTCTCTGATTTTCTCATTCTATGCTGGACTGGGGACATGCAGAGGAAAAGAGCAGTACTTAGCACCCAAGAGCTGACCTACACTTCCCTTGTAATACCAGGGACCAGGGAATATTATCTGTACCAAAATGCCAAACATATTAATTAACCTTCGAATTAGGTGGTCTTAGGGGTTGGAACTAGATGATCTTAAGCTTATTTCCACCCCTAGCTATTCTATGATTCTATGATTCTAACCTGAGGGAACTATCAAGAATGCATCACAAGGATATACAGCAGAAGAATACAGTCAGAGCCACTGTTCCCCAACCTCTCCACAGTTGAATACCTAAGGCAAGGTGGGTACCCTAGAAGAGGCAGAAGAAAACAGAATATAGCATACAGTAGCAAGCATCTTAGGAAGGACAAAGCTGCTCTCTGCGTAATTTTTCTGATACTCCATGGAAATCATTATTGCAATTAGTTCTGGGAAAGGAGGAAACAGTGCTGAACTTAAAACCTAAGAATGTTGGAGATGATATATGGAAACAAGTATTCTAACTGACCTTTCTAGAAACTAGAGAAAAGTTTGCTTTGGAGAACTATAATAGATTTTGATATCAGGGAGGTCAAGATAAATCTGAGGCCACTGAGGATATGACAGATATATACTTCTATATATAAAAAAGAATGTGATCTATGCTTTTTAAAAACAAGTGAAGCAGAACTGAATGGAAACATCATGAAGTTTTATTTTAACTAGTCTCTTAAGAGATTTCATTGGATCTTTCTCATGATGATGGGATTTTGGTGTATTTACAACAGCTATGTAGCTACATATCCAAACAACTGTCATGCAAATAAGTTGCACAGGCAGAAGCATACTAATTTAAATATTTAAGAGTCAACAGCCAGCCATATAGTAGATTTTTCATGGTATAATAGAAGATTTAGAAACAAAATCTATTAACATTCTTCTGCACACAAAAGGTTGATTTAGGAGAGACTAGATGAATTATAGAATCATAGAATAGTTAGGGTTGGAAAGGACCTTAAGATCATCTAGTTCCAACCCCCCTGCCATGGGCAGGGACACCCCACACTAAACCATGCCATGCAAGGCTTCGCCCAACCTGTCCTTGAACACTGCCAGGGATAGAGCATTCACAACTTCCTTGGGCAACCCATTCCAGTGCCTCACCACCCGAACAGGAAAGAATTTCTTCCTTATATCCAATCTAAACCTCCCCTGTTTAAGTTTTAACTTGTTCTGTCACTACAGTAAATACAGTAATGCATATTAACTAAATAAAAATACGCTATAGAAGGTAGAGAAAGTTTGGTTAAAATGAAGACTCACGCACTAATTGTTCCTGGCAGAAAGAAAGTATCCTTGCAAAATGTTGCTTTTATCTTGATCCAGACCCTGTGATCTTTATTCATTTATTTTGTATTAAGACAAGACAATGTCTGGGGGCCTGTTTCCATCACTGCTAAGCATATGAATTAACTGGCTTTTTGCCTCAACTGATACTTTCTGAATGAATAAGGACATTAAGGAAGACACACTCCAGCAGCATGCTGCACAAGGCTTTTCATATGCCCTTCTGTGCCAGCAGAGAAAATCAGTTTCCTGATTTTGCCATTCAATTGTTTTCTTAGGGATCTGTTGTGCCTGTAAAATCTTGGTAATGCTAAAGAATATTGCATGCTGGATAGGAACAGTTGTGAATATCACTTGTGTGAAGAAGATATTATGGGAAGAGAAAGCACTATATGGCTCCCCCTTCCTTTTTGCATGCTGTTACAGAGCCCCTTCTCACTCTTGCTCTCTGCTATCCAGTCTCTCCTGTGGTGGAATAGGTCATCTAGTCACTGCCAAGTAGGAAATCTGTTAATGGCAGGGGCAGTTCCCAGAAGAGGAGGGTCATCAAATGCATCAACAGGGCTGGCACCTTTCACCAGACCTACAGAGTTAATTGCTCTCTCCTCTCTAGTTCAGCATTTGATGTCAACTCTCCAGAGCTTAATGAAGCTTGATGGTAGAGGAATGAGGAGGCTGCACTCATTCAGTTATTACTGCCCAGGCTGCACAGATTCTTTGACTAAAACACAACTTCAATCACCAGTGATCTTAAGATGGCTTTTCTCTCAAATGCACCTTTTACAAACTGGTTCTAGGTGGAGGTGTCTGCCAGCCTGAATTCAGGATCAGCTCAGTATCACACCGTTATTAATAGCATTTCTGAAAAACCGTACAACCCTGTACCATCATGAGATGCATATACAGAGATATAACTCTGCTGTTATGTATGCAGTGAATAATACAGAAAAGCTACAAACCTCAGATCAGACTGGTGGGAGAAAAGAGGAAGGAGGTTGAAAAAGAAAAGGTATTTTATGGAGTCGTAATTACTGAATCCCTGGAGAAAATTGTGATATTATGTCAGTTTTCAGAAACAGAGATTAAAACACTAAAAAAACTGAAGAGCAAGCAAACTGCTTGCGATTCCAATATCAACTTCACAAGCAACAAATGGAAGAGATTTTCAGTTACTTTGTGTACTGAATACAAACCAAAGTCTAGAGATTAAATGTCAACAAATGAAGGCAAAGCATTAATCTATTGTGCCATATCACCTCACTTCCAAATCACTAACAAGCTACTATCTATCTTATCTCTGCTTCACTTATTGACAACCTCCATTTGTTTCATCAAGAAAAGGGACAATCCATTCAGGACTCAGTATACATCATCCTAAATGGAAAGACTATGCAATAAATGGCAGCAAAGTGATTGACTTTATGCACTATAAGCAGAACATGCCTTGCTTTGGCACAAAAGTATGTAGTAGAAAAGTATGAAAAGCATTATTTTCTTTCTTTTATGTATACCTCTCAAACATGCACAGTCAACTTAATCTCTTTGGAGAATAGCAGGAACTGGTTTTTGTTCATACCTCTAGAAAAGAGAACCAAGTCTGAAATCATTCTTTTACAGTCCAAACCAACACACTCAACTGCTCACATCAGCTGCTGGGAGAGCAGGCTTCATTTGCTGTACCTTTAGGTAAAAACATGTAACTTCTAGGACAGGTCTCCTGACACACTATTTCTTGCAACAAGATTTTGTCTAATGGGGCATGCCACTCAATGAGAACAGGCTTTCAAGCAGACAGCAGCGTCATATAGAGCTTAAGAGCTGTATTTAAGAGCTCCTCAAGAACCAAAGTATATCGAGGAACCCACTACCTATACAAGGTTCCTCACAGGGGAACAAGAGACATTATTCTTTATAATCATTACATCTAAATTCATTTCATACCTGTAGCTCATGTTCTTCAGAAAGGCTTTGTGGTGACTAAGCCATCTGCCTTCAACAGACAGAAGGTCATAAAATGAGCAATCTCAATAAAACTTACAAAATTCTCCAAATTTAGCTCCCTTTTAACCTGTGAGATCCAACACAACAACAAGCACATAAAATAGGAAAGCAGAAAGATTTTGTCGGCAAGAGCTTGCAAGGTATCTGCTCACAGATTATTTGCAGGTGAAACAGAGAAGTCAAGGGATTCCTGTCTCTTGGCCAATATCACTACAGTAGGCATGATAATTAAGTAGGAGAAATTAGGTATTAAAATTCAAAAGAAAAAATTGGATGCTGTGGTTATGGTGACATTTATATTAGAAGATGATTTTGTTGGTTTGCAGTACCAGCAGACTCATGCATGCAGAGCTGCTACAATTCACCTTCAGTTTGTATTTAAAATAATTTCAAAATAAATGAAAGGTCCAACCCCCTGTTTTTTTTTAATTGTAAGCTAAGATTCCTCAATGCATCTGTGTAACAAGATGACTCAAGGCCAACGCAAAACAAAAATATCACAAAGTACACAAGAACCCAGGTACACCACCAGAGATGGATACCAAACTTGACGAACCAGTCTAGTCCACTGTGCCTGTACTCAGTCAGAAGGGAAGTAGGCAGTAAAAGAAACACTGCAGTTCAGAAAGGAAAGGAGGAAAATTATGTAGGGAAGTCAGCTAAAAAGAGAAGCTTCTCACTGAATTTCCCACTAACATTTTATCACATTATGACTGAAAAGAAATACTTATGCCTTGCCAGGTTAACTACTCTGCAAATAAATATATTGCAAGCTGGGCTAAGGAGATGTAAAATCAATGTTATAAACACGTGTCGATGCTAATATTGGCTCATATTTCTACTGTTTATAGCATTTAACCTACACTTCAGAGAAGTTAGTAATTATTATATCAATAATGAAGGTCACTGTGGCAACAGCAGCTAAGAAGTTTTCTCATGACAAAGTCTGAAACAGCATGACACTCTAAACCAAAGCTGGATAGTTAGGCAAAAATTCTGCCCTGCCTACCTGCACACTTATCAAGTATAATTTTTGTGCTGCATTGTCGTGGTTTAAACCCAGCCAAGCATCTCGTTCATTCAGTCAACCCCCCTTTCTTGCCCTCCCCTGCTTCCAGAGAGATGGGGAGAAGAATCAAAAGAATGCAACTCCCACAGGTTGAGATCAGAACAGTTTAGTAACTAAGGTATAACACAAATCACTACTGCTACCATCAATAATAATAATGATAAAGGAAATAACAAGGGAAAAGAATACAGCATCTCACCAACCACCGACAGATAACTCATGACACCCCAACTCAACTTAGCACCAACTGAATACCTCCTCCAACCCCCCCAGAGAACTAGCCCTTCTGGGTAACTCTCAGTTACATCCTGGGCATGACGTGCTATGGTATGGAATACCTCTTTGATCAGTTTGAGTCAGGTGTCCTGTCCCTGCTTCCTCCCGGCCTCCCCTCCTCCCTGGCAGAGCATGAGACTCAGAAAGTCCTTGGTCAGAATAAACATTACTTAGTGACAACTAAAACCACTGGTATTATCAGCTATGTTCCCAGGGAGAGCCAAAACATAAAAACTGCATCAGCTACTAAGAAGGAGAAAAACTGACTGCTACTGCTACACCCAGGACATGCATTTATTGCTGTAACTAGAACTACAAGATTACTGAATTTAAAAAGTAAAGCCAGAGAACAGCATGCCAGAAAGTTGACTAACAGTAAAGTTCTGATAAAAGCATTAGTCATAACAGAATAATCAGATAAAATCAGGTGAATAAGTTCACTTGTAAATCTGAGGAAACATAACATTTCTGATGGTTAAGGAACAGCATAAATTATTTGCTAATGTAATACAGTATTCACTTTGTAATGCATGACTGTACTTTTGAATATAAATGCAGTATAATTAGTTGAAATAATAAAGCAACAACTCCTGTGTGTTTATCAGAAAATGTATATAAAGAAGCAGATAAAAGTGCCTTTACCTGGTAATATTTCCAGATAGTTACAGCATGTGCCAGACATCTGCAATAGTTTACATTCATGGTAAAAGGATGGACTATGTTGATAAGCACAAAATCAGAATGATATGAGCCTTGGCTTAGTTCTTAATGCTAAACTCTCTGTAAATGTGAAAGCTGGGCTCTGGAGATAGTAGACAAAATGCCATATTTGAACAAATTATATTGGGCAAAACTAACTGGAGGTCCCAGAAATAGAACTGCAGTGAGGGAGCAAAACCACAAGGGTAGTAACTTCCCAGATAGTATCTAGCCTTCATTCAGAACAAGACAGAAGAACACATATTAGAGACATCTCTATATTGCTCAGTTACAGAGAGAGAATTTTAGTAGAATCATAAAAATTTGAGATGCGATATGCATTTTTAGGTCACCCAGGCCATCCTCTATCACTTCTGGAACTGAACTATGTCACCTGACAAGCATCTTAGTGCTTTGTCCAGAGTACTTTTAAATTACAAGAGAAGACTGGGAATATGCAAGAAGGCAACACTCGAATTCATTTCACTGGTTTACATGAAATAATAATGTTAGTATAGACAGTAACATCTACAGTAGTCAAGAGAACGGTTGAGTATTGCCAATATGATGTTATGCTTTTAGGATTTCAAACTCAAACTGTTCCTCATGGGTATATTTTTCCTACATTATTACAGACCCTATTTTCTGACATGTATTTCACTATTTTAATATCTCCCAATTTTAGAAACACAATTAAAAAGAAAAAAATAAATTAATAGCATAGCTAAGCAATTTACTACTGGGCCCTACCACTGATAAGCTTTCATCCCTGTTGCTATTATATGAAAAAATATGACANCTGACATGTATTTCACTATTTTAATATCTCCCAATTTTAGAAACACAATTTTAGAAACACAATTAAAAAGAAAAAATAAATTAATAGCATAGCTAAGCAATTTACTACTGGGCCCTACCACTGATAAGCTTTCATCCCTGTTGCTATTATATGAAAAAACATGACAACTGTTTCTCCATTTTCTCACCATTACCAAGGTTGCAATTACACCAGAATGACCAAACCCTTTCCTGTATTTTTGTCTCAATACATTCATACAGCTATTTCATAGAATCATAGAATCACAGAACAGTTAAGGTTGGAAAGGACCTTAAGATCATCTAGTTCAAACCCCCCGGCCATAGGCTGAGACACCTCACACTAAACCTTGTACACCCAAGGCTTGGTCCAACCTGGCTTTGAACACTGCCAGGGATGGAGCATTTACAACTTCCCTGGGCAACCCATTCCAGTGCCTCACCACCCTAACAGGAAAGAATTTCTTCCTTATAGCCAATTTAAACCTCCCCTGTTTAAGTTTGAACCCATTACCCCTTGTCCTGTCACTACAGTCCCTAAGGAACAGTCCCTCCCCAGCATCCCACTTGCAAGCTATGTTAGTCTTATTTTTCTTTATTAAAAGTCTCCTTCACTTTGAGTGCTTCTCAGTACCACTGACAAGTGTACTAGAAAGTTATATATATATATATATGTATGTATATATGCATGCATACAGACCAATCATTCATCTGTCTTCCTGTGCAGTAAAAAATATCCAATAGATTAGCATTCACTTGTTGCAATATTTTGCTGTTCTAACCATTTATTTTCAAGTCTTGTAGCTTTAATACTTTTTCTCTTATGAACAGCCAGATCTTAAGGGATGATAATAAAATATTTTGCAGATAAGGTCTTAAAACTCCCACAGGTTAAACACAAGCAAATCAGGGCTTTCTTTGGAAACAGCTAACAGCCAGAACATTCTCTACAAATGTTTCCCAGTAAACCCTGGAAGCTCAAATCAGCTCTAGACAGCCATCATATCTTATACATTTCCTTAAATAACTATACTAGGAAGCATGAATCCTGCACTCTTCTGGAAAGCCTGGCTTTTTGGAAAAGAAAGGAATTAAGACTAAGAAAACCTGGGACTGACAGGCAGTAGCAAGCTTGGCAGAAGACTCAAGAGGCAAAATAGTGTTCACACTTCCCTAAAACATTTTGAATACTGCTGAAGAGTGAAGTAGGATCTGTTCCTTGCTAGAGGTTATCTTAAAAAACAAAAGTAGCTGAGTAAGTGGCAGACATTGAGAAACACTGCTACAGTCAGAGTACAAAAATGGCACAACACACAGAACTGAAACAAATAAACTAAATTCAGAAAGATGGGGGGGAGGGGGCAGGGGGAAGGTTCTTTTTTATTTCACACTTCTGAGTCATGATCGTGTAAAGCATATCAGACATACAGCTTTCCTGGGCAACTGATGCCCTAACTTCCACAGAACTTCAATATTGGGAAAGAACCTGTTAGTAATGAGCTGACACGTAACGTAAAACGTGACAAGGCAGTTTCTGTGGGAACCACCAGCAACCTCTGACAGATGGAGATGTTATATAAAAACTGCTGCTTCACAGAGTCTGGTGCTTACTACAATTTAAGGAGAGATATCCAAAAAACAAGCTGGTGCTAAAATAAAATAGTTGAACTTAAAGAAGTGAAGCTTTTAACACAAAAAACCCACCCCAATTAATTTGGCTCAAGCCTTCCTTTTTTTCATACCTTTCTAAACACAGTCCCTACATAGGGTAATCAGTTCAGGGTCACCCCTTGAGAAGACAGATTATAACAGTTTCTTATATTTCACTGCTTTACAAAGGCCTGTAATATACATTTTAGCCCAGGGCAAAGAAAGATTTTGCTACTGTGAGCACCTGAGCAGAACGCATACAGTATGATTTAGGAAATCTCCAGTACATCAAGGCTGGGTTTTGTTAACCCCATGTTGCTATGTCTGTTTTCCACTTCAACTGTTTAACTTGACTTCTTTAAATATTTGTAAAAGAATTGGGACTGCAGTCACCATGAAAAATTGATTTAAAGAACAAAAGCAGATAAATCTTTATTAGTAGTTCTAAATACCACCTCACTAGGTATCCTTACATATACAGAGTCATAAATATGCAACCATTTCTTCAGTAGCAAGTATGAATGTCCTAAGTTTATCTTCCCATTTGCTGTAACTGTCATTAAATATTAAGGAGATAAAAACCCTTAAACCACAGCCCATAGAAGATTAAGATCCCAGAGGTGAAAAAGCAGAGAAATGGAGTGTCATAGGAAATTTGTGAATGCTTTTGTTAGCAAACCACCAGGTCTTCAGCCTGCACAATCAGCTGTTAATGACACAACATCACATCAGAGCAGGGTGACAACGGCACAAGTAAAAGCAAGAATGTGTCGTAATTGCTTTTTCCCAGACAAGATTGCAATCAGGACATCCCACCCCATTGTGTTTTAAAGCAAAAATTTTTAAAAGTGACTGCATTTCAGAGTAAAACAGCTGACCACAAAGTTATTAAATTGGAGCTGTAGTTTCAGCTTGCATAGCAGATTTACATAAATGGGTATAGCTACACTAATTGTGATCTTTGACAGTGAAAAGCATGATTTAGAAAATATTCCTTTCATTCATGTTCCCAATGTTGTATGTTTGTTTGCATTGCTGCAGAAGACTGAAGTGAGAGCAAAGCTTTACTTGGAACAATAACAGGAAAAGGATTTAGTTTAAAAACCACTGCAAATTTTTTGAACTACTTCTCTTGCAGGTATATTTAGTCGAAAAAAAAATACAAATTTACTGGGTTTCTCCCTTTCAAGAAGGTTAGAGAATTCCAACCCTGTAATTTAAGGTTAATAAAAAATATCCCTGAAAAGGTGGAACAACATGCCAAAGTAGAAGCATGCTTTAGGATGCATCATGTGCAAATGAGCCCCTGTAGTGGTACCACACCCACTTCACTTCCCACCTTCCTTATCATAGGTTCAGAAAAAGTGAGACTACTACAGACACAGCCAAAACGTTGCTGGTTTTCAGATAACACCCATTTCTAAAAAAACATTTGTACCTATGGGGAATTTAATGTTGATTACAGCAGCATTAAAATTGTTTTAACTTAAGCCAGGAGGCAGGCTCAAAGGCAAATGTCATTTAAACCATAGTTTTACATCACCATCAATTTTAATATTAGATTTGTCTAACCACAACTATTCAACTCTAAATGGATAAAGGATGATACCATGGTGGGGATTAATTTTACCTTCTTTCTTGTGCATCCCTTGGATCTGTTGGGTATGTAAATTAAAAGAATAGTACTCATCTCCCATTTTCCTTCTTTCTCTTTGCAGCTCCACAGCAACTGATAATTTTAAAACTATATTTCTAACTTCAGTAGATTAATTTCTGCTTCTAGGTTAATGAAGGAAATGGAAAACCAGCAAAAGAAAAAAAAAACCAAAAACACCTGGATGATACTGTAGAAGGAAAACCAAACTGTTCCTTGACCTTTCCCACTGCCAGAGCCAAAACAAGCTGTTCACTATTGCCACATCTTACCAACATGTCTCAGAGTGCCCAGGTACTTCCCTCCCAGGGCAGGCATATCCTTCCCCAGCTCTTCACAGGTGACTATGGTTATCCCTGCATTATGCTTCTCAGTTTGAGGTGTTGTGTCACTCTGTGTCTTTGCCACAGAGTGCACCACAGAGGTACAGTATCCTGGCGCATCAAATGTCTTTTCCCGAATTGGCAAAACCTCTAGCCCCTTTGAAGTCTGCCCTTCACTAATGGATAAAAATGGATTTTTAGAGCTCAGGTTGTACTTCCTGCCTTCTTTTCTCTAATTAGCACAAGGAAAAGGTACACTTTGTCCCATGTTTAACCAACTGCTCATCACCTAACTGCTGAATCTATATCAGACCAACAGGGTTGATGGGAGGAACATTAACAAGGTCACCTAAATCAATGGAAGTGGATCAAAGGAAGATAAATTAGTTTGAAAGGAATTATCGTGTGGTCAAAACAAACAAAGCTTTGTGAGGTTCATGCTCTGTTACACTCAAGATGAAGCTCATAAGAATTAAAAACAAACAATATATGTACACATACATTTGCATGTCTCCCAGCTAATACCCTGACTTAGTACAAACAGAATAGAGCTTTGAGTTTTCAGAGCTCGTATGTGATAGTTTTCTTCATTTTTAAGTAATCAGGATTACTTTCAAATACACCCCAGAACCAAGGAGATTGTCTTAGTTTTCATAATTGCAAATATTCTGAACATTGGCATAGCTACAAAGTATTCATAGATTTACATTTCTAACTGAAGAAAACTTTTTAAAGCTCTATTTATCAAAGTTAGTAGAAATAATACAAGAGGGTGTCAGCAACCAACCATAACTTACAAATGGTGCAAAACCAGACTACTGTATCAGTTTTCATTTTACACCAAGGACTTTTGGGTACGGAACTTTAAAGCAAACATTTTGCAAACAGCTTGTATTTTTTTATGTAATTAATAAGTTAGAATTTGAAAAATAAGTACATAAAGAATATATGAAAAAACACTTAACTAAACCCAGACAAGATCCAAAATTAGCATGCTTATTCCTCAAGCTCAAAAATTCCACAGAGCCAGGAAAACAAAAATACTGTGGAGGATGAAGTTTAGGTATGGAAAGGCAAGGCAGAGGTGACAGCAATACGAAAAGCCTATTGCTGAGGACCTTCTACTGTAGGCAAAGGTTTTAGATAAGTACAGAGTTTTCACCTAATAATGACAAAAAATTCTGAAGGAATAATAGAAATGAAGATAAGATCTACTTTTGATTTTAAATGTATATGGTGCAACCAAATTATTGAATTTATGGTTTTTTTGCACTGTTTCCCCCCAGAGCAAAACTATAAGGATGCTGGGGAGGGATGTTTCATTAGGGACCGTAGTGACAGGATAAGGGGTAACAGGTTCAAACTTAAACAGGAGAAGTTTAGATAGGATGTAAGGAGGAAGTTTTTTACTGTAAGGGTGTTGAGGCAGTGGAATGGGTGAATGCGCCATCCCTGGGGGTGTTCAAGGCCGGGTTGGACAGAGCCTTGGGTGGCATGGTTTAGTGTGGGGTGTCCCTACCCATGGCAAGGGGTTGGAACTAGATGATCTTAAGGTCCTTTCCAACCCTACCTACTCTATGATTCTAAAAACATATCTTTAAAACCAAGAAAACTGTATTTCTTGAGGAAAGAATTTATCATCAGCAAACAATCAAAAGCATTTACTACTTTAATAAAAAATTACAGTTTGCTTTGTTTTGTTGTTTCCAAGATACTTATTTTCTTCTAAAGAAACATCTGCATCAGTCTTATTCAGCAGCCCCTTTTTTTTTATCTTGCAGACAGCTAAACTTCTCTTATGCTTGATAGCAATGAAATTATATATGACAGTGCCGATACAGCTATTCACTTGCATGTTGAAGCCTGCATCAGTAATAAATATTTCTCAAGCTCCTTTGAAGCTTTATGAAAATAGAATAAAATTGTGATTACAGTCACAGTAATACTGCCAGATTTCTTAATGAGACAATATTCTTTATTTTCTCTCTGACAGAATTTTCCAGATAATGTAAAAACATGATTAGCACTTAAATTAGGCTTTGCTGTGCTACATTCTAGATTAAATTTGTGCAGATGTGTCCTTTTCTCTCATGCTTCACAAAACCTTTCTTCAGGTATTAAAATTTTGCTAATCTAGGTACAGATCTCAAAGACAAAATCAAAAAACAGACATGCTAATGATGCCCTGGATAGAAAACATAGATTTTTCCTCTCTCCATCCCTACTCTTTCATTAAGCATCCCTTCTTCATGCTTCTTCCTAATCCTCTTTCCAGAAAACTAGCCAGATCTTCTTGTAGCATCACAAGCAGAAACAAACCCAAAGTGAAACACTGGAACTGAACACCCATGATATTTCAGCAAATTCAGAGTAGGATTTGATTAAATAATGTACTTCATTTATTATACACAATGCATTACAAAATAAGAGACATTTGCCTTCTTTAGAAAGACTCAGATTGCAGTAAGAAACATGGCAGTCATCAGGAACCCATCTGTGGAGCTGATTGCATCCATCTCCATCACAGCAGGTTTAATTCTCAAGCCTATGTCTCTCAATATCATAAGAACTAAATTCTTTCCCAATGTTCTTTGACTTGATACCATAGCATTCCAGACGTTCAAAGGTCTTTCTATATTTCCCTTTAAAAAAAGGAACAGAAAGCAGTACATATTGCCCCACAAACCAGTTTCATGTAATAGTTAGAAAATCTTTAGAAATCCAATATAGGTTAATATCTTATCTGTCATGTATTCTATATCACTTCTACAGAATACTGCTATTTCACAGAAAAATATACATTCACTAAATATGGGTCCACATTTTTGTGTGTTAATGCATACATGCATAAAGGTAAGGCACTTCACTTAAATAGAGTATGGTATGGAAAAATCCTCTAAAATAGAATATATATCCAAGTATGTGTCACATTTCTTTCTGTGTTAATCAGTATGGTTTTTTCCCCCCAACCATTTTGACTGATTCATTTTAATTTTTTTTATTTACTTCAAGAAAAAAGGAAAAGAACCAAACAAACAATAAACACCAAAAGTTACTTCATAGTAACCACATCGTAAGTGCCTTCAAAGAGATGAAGGAGGTAAAAAACCAAAATGTTTCAGCATAGGGAGTCGCACTTTCTCACTAAGCAGCTCTAGAAGGGCCAATGCAACACTTGAAAGTAGTATATGAGTCTGAAAAATTATGCACGTTATATTTTAATTATGTAATTACTATCCACACAATATTTATAGGAAAATACATTCACTCAAACCAGTAATAATAAACATATTATAGTATATGAAACCATTGCGTGCACACATTTATTTCTTCTTTGTGTATATATAATAATAGCTTGGAATTGCTAAATTAAGTTCTTTCACAGTACTGACAAACCTGCTGCCATTTTCTGCAAGCCTACCTTCCCATGTTTAGGGGTCTCCAAAAAGCTGGGTTCATGCTTTGCTGAAATAAGCAAGGAGAGGACAAAAGGCCATCCTTCCCTAGTTTCCCAGTGTTAAGCACAGTTGCTGGTGCAGAAAGACCAAAGCCTTGAAGCTTTTGTCTCTTACAACTCAGAAGACTAGCACTGATCAGTTATAAACTGCATCTTCCATTAATAATTATCAAGATTAAGCTGGTGAGTACCACCTTTATCACTGGGATAGGACCATTTGACTTGTAAACCACCTTAGATGAGTTACAAGGAAAGACTGAAAGATCCTGCTCCGCTGTTCAAGGTACAGTGACAAGAGGTCATCTGAGTTCTGATTAATTTTTGTGGGTACAGCTCTTTTTCAGGCTGACGCAGCACTTGTCACTTTACAGTACTTTTAAAATTCTGCTACATTCCCTTCACTTATTTGCAATATGTAAGTCAGAAAAGTAATAAATTCCATTGTCACACTTTTGTGCTACTTGCTTGGCAAGGAAAGTGGGAAGATAGACGACAAAGTGAGCAATGACAAGGACATTAGCAGAGCAGCCCAATAATGCAAGCTCAAGTTATAGAGCTTGCAGTATTCATCCTGGTCTTGTGAATATTGATGATGTGTTTGAACTTTTTAAGGGCATTGATATGAGATTTAGAAATACTGCCTAAAATGTTTCCTTTTCTAAATATGAATCTGTTGGTTTTGTTGTGGGGCCTTTTTCCCAGCACTGACACTTTCTTCATTTTTCTTTCATCAACTTGCTGAACTTAGGGTCTATTTTTTTGCTTATTTGCCAGGTGTTAACATATGTGTAATTCCTGTAATTTATGGCTTTTCTTTATTTTCATGAATCACTCTGTCATTTTTCAATAAGCACAGAGAAAATCCAACTTGATTATCTGCCTGAATTGTAATAAGAAGTTGATCCTAATGATATGATTCAAATTGCCATGTTACTTCCATTTTTCCTTAGTGTCCTGGGTTCAGCAGTTGCAGTCAGTTTTTAATTCTCCTTAGTAGCTGGTGTTTTGACTTAACCCGGGAACAAGGCTGATAAGGACGATGTTTTTGGTTGTTGCTGAGCGATGTTTGCTCTGACCAAGGACTTTGTGAGCCTCATGCTCTGCCGGGGAGGAAGGAGGGACAGGACCCAAACCGACCAAGGAGGTATTCCATACCATAGCACGTCATGCCCAGGAGGTAACTGGAGTTATCCGGAAGGCCGGGTTCTCTCTCGGGGTGGTTGGAAGGGGTGGTTGGTCAGCACTCGGTTGGTGGGGTGTCGTGAGTTATCTATCGGTGGTTGATGAGATGCTGTATTCTTTTCCTGTATTGTTATTATTATTGGTGGTAGCAGCAGTGATTTGTGTTATACCTTAGCTACTAAACTGTTCTGATCTCAACCTGTGGAAGTTGCATTCTTTTGATTCTCCCCCCATCTCTCTGGAAGCAGGGGAGGGCAAGAAAGGGGGGTTGAGCGAGTGAACGAGCTGCGTGGTTGGTTGGGTTTAAACCACGACACTTAGCCAACAAAAATCATTTGAAATTAAGGTAAGATTACTTTCTAAAGCTATGTCAGATTTCTGACAAGACAGGTGAAGAATGGACATTCAAGGCTCCTATATTTAAAACAAACAAACAAACCCAACAACAACAAAAAGAAAGAAACAAAAAAACCCCACAAACAAACAAAAAAAAACCACACAAAAAAACCCCACAACCCCAAAAACAAACCAGAGAGAGAACAAGAAATAGGGAAAAAAAGAAATAAAGAACAAGAGATTACCACCATTTTTTCCATTAGCTTCCCAGAAATCAAATCAGGCAGTGTTGGGTCTCAGTTTTCAGATGAGAGAATCATGATCGCGTAGTCACATGCTGGTATTTTTCTCTCCATAATAACAANCAAGGCTCCTGTATTTAAAACAAACAAACAAACAAACCCAACAACAACAAAAAGAAACAAACAAAAAAACCCCACAAACAAACAANAAGAATGGACATTCAAGGCTCCTATATTTAAAACAAACAAACAAACCCAACAACAACAAAAAGAAACAAACAAAAAAACCCCACAAACAAACAAAAAAAAACCACACAAAAAAAACCCACAACCCCAAAAACAAACCAGAGAGAGAACAAGAAATAGGGAAAAAAAGAAATAAAGAACAAGAGATTACCACCATTTTTTCCATTAGCTTCCCAGAAATCAAATCAGGCAGTGTTGGGTCTCAGTTTTCAGATGAGAGAATCATGATCGCGTAGTCACATGCTGGTATTTTTCTCTCCATAATAACAATTGACAGCAAGCATTATCTCCCGTTGTACTCAATCAGACCACTTGAATTACAGCCCCAGATTACAATCGATAGCTGCTGGCAACTGAGGTTATATGGGTGCCATCAGAACACATATCTGGGTAAATCACTGTGACTTTCACCCCCTCTGTCTCCAAATAATACCAGCATATTTTAAGGCAGATGTCACCATTGTGGAAGAAGTTCAGTTTACCATGTGGTATTGAAAGACTGACAAAAAGACCACATTAAAAAACAACAGGAAAGGAGCAGTGAACAAAACCATCACATCCTATAAACATTACCCAATATTTAAGAAAAATTGCGATCATTTTTTCTCAATATGTTTATAAGTTCTTGTTAAACTGCTTGATGGTGACTAGAGGCAAAGAGCTTATTACATTAACTCTTATCATCTCACTCTTACCTTGTACCCTTTGCATCTGCTGTTTTTATTCACCTATTGTCACATCTTAATCATAAAATCATAGAACAGTTAGGGTTGGAAAGGACTTTAAGATCATATAGTTCCACTCCCCCGCCATGGGAAGGGCACCTCACATTACACCATTTTGCCCAAAAAACCAGACTGTAAGACATTTCAAGAACAACATGTTTCCACGTTGTGTACAGACTATGGCTAAAATAGCAAGGTCATGTTTTCTATCTGGCCTGCAGGTCCCACTGCAATACCAACATTAATAAAGTCTTCAGAGGAAAAAAGCAACCTAACCAATTATGGGAATAAGCTCATCAAAGAAAAAAAGATTTTTCAGGGAAGAAAGACTGCTGTTACAGCTGGTGTAAGCACTATTAGGAAACTGAAGGACCAAATGTTAGCTGGGACATTCCAAATGAATCCTGAACTATAAACCAAATGGTAATAAACAAAGCTATTTGTCAGTTGACCCCCCCTAAATGTTGTTAACAGGCAAACAGCATGCCCATAGCCTGTGGCAACCCATAGACTCCCAGTGATAAAATCATGACAGCTAACAGATGAATCCTTTCTGAATTCTATTAAATAAATTAATAATCTCAGCAACATCATTACAGCAAAACATCCATCTTCTGCAACAGCTGTTCCTTCATTGCTTGTTGCATTTACTTTCTTTGCTTTTGCCATGCCTTATGCGGTAGAGCTTAACTCACAAAAACTAAACTTCAGTGTATAAATGGCAGACCTATAAAAATAGATTATTTGCAATTTTTATGCAATTCTATCAGTTTGTGAAAAACTCAAGCTCTTGCTTGAACAAAAAAAAAAAAACATAAAATAAAAATCTAGCTACTCTGTCTCTAAAATAAGCAGTCATAAAATTTGGTACTGCAAACCTTAAAAAACAGACAACTTCCATTTAAAACCCTGTCTGGATCTTTGAACTCAGCAACCAAGATATTAAATCTCATATGCTCATTGTCCCAGTTTTAGCTAACTGCCTAATGCTAAATAAAACTTTTGGAAGTTAAGGTATCCTTTAAAATGTACNTCTGATAAGAATCAATTGCAAACCTTAAAAAACAGACAACTTCCATTTAAAACCCTGTCTGGATCTTTGAACTCAGCAACCAAGATATTAAATCTCATATGCTCATTGTCCCAGTTTTAGCTAACTGCCTAATGCTAAATAAAACTTTTGGAAGTTAAGGTATCCTTTAAAATGTACCTACTGCTGTCAAATTGCTTCTGTGTTTTTGTTTGTACCTCTTGAACCTGAAAGGAAAAATGCCGCTAGCATTCTTAGGAGGTCATTTCCAGGAGAACACAGCCAAGATATGCAATAAACAGCTTAAGACTGAAAAATTACAACAAGGAAAAAATTCACACTTCACATTGAGTCCAATGATCACTTCTCCAAGTTATCACCTCTTTTTGAATGCACAGATCAGTATATTGCTACTGTTTGCGATATCTAAGCCCTTACACCTAATTCTGGATGTTGGCAGTCTTGATTTATACATCCTTTCTAAAACCAAATGGGGAATTTAATCAAATATTCATATTTTTCTATCTCAGATAAAATGATCACACACAGGAAACTTAGTAATCTTTCAATCATTAAAATCACATTTTACTTTTTGGTAACCTCCTATGCTATATGAAACCAAAATAATACTTTGCAGAAGTAGTTTCCCAAAAGAATAAAAATGCACAAACCACAGGTGCTTTTTCTTCTAAAAGCTCTAACAATTCCTTTTGAGGTCCCTAGTTCAGACAAGTATTTACCATTAAACATACTTAGCATCATACACGGTTTCTTCTATTTCATCCCCTATATGGGAAATGCTTTTCTCACATTTATTTAATCTTGAAAATCAAAGGAGAGGCCCATGAGCTCATTTGCTCTGCTAGTCCTTCTATGCTGTGATTTCCAATTGCTGTAGCAACAATTCTTGTAACTTGTTTTTTAAATCCTGATTTTGGGGAAAAAAAAAATCTTCTAATGAAGAAGCCCCTAAATTGTCAGGCTCTCCAAGTTTGATCTGTAGTTTTGATTTCCACTTTCATGCTTACATACAAACATCCATTTAAGTGTTTTATTCTAATGCAGAGCAGAATTTGCCTCAAATTTTTGTCCTATATTTTTCATGTTATTCTCCCTTTCCCGGAACTGGTCTTGGTACATACTTCAGAAACTACTTTTGTCAGACACAAAATTATTTTAAAACTAACTTTAAGTGCTTTGTTCCCTGCATAGGGATAGCAGCACTTCTATGGGACTTAAGATTTACAGAAATTTCCACATTTAGCAGATTTTTGTCCTATTTAATTAATTTAAACTTTTACTTCCCTACTGCAATGTTGCTGTTCATTCAGCAGTAGAATTACCTACAAAGTACAATATTCTGTATTGCAGAGATAATCTCGGTGGTACACTTGCAATAGCACTAATAGCAGAAGCATCTTAGAGCTTTTGTAGAGTTTCAGCAGCTGTATCTAAATGAGGAACCTAAATGCCCAAAAATTGTGTTCTTGGTCTGGCCATGCTACTGACTCACTAAGATTAAGTTCAGCTCCTCTCTTTAGGGCATAGGTATAAATTGAGGATAACAGTACTCTACCCACCAACCAGAGAATATATTAAAATTAGTGGCTGACAATGTACTAGGCATAGATTTTGCAGTAAGACTGATTTAAATTCAGGTAAAAAAAGTATCCCTTTTCATGTCCTTGAAAAGCCACACAATACAACAGCTACAGCATTATTTTATTTATATTTTCACTGTCTTGCCTGAGTATCTCACACAGAAAGATAAAATGTAGAAACAACATCTTCTGGAAGACATTTTTACAAAGCTTACAATCCCAAACATCAAGAAAACGTAGGCTTAGTATGCTGTAAGTAGATTGCCTGCACATATCTCTCTTCAATGATAGACACTGTTCAGATTCTTCTACTATAGTATTAGGCATGTAACATACAGCAAGTGGCAAACAGTTTTCTCTGAGCATCCTGCAAGAAAACTTAACAGATTTCCACTGCCTAATAGAACCGAAAGAAAAGATAAAATTTACTGTGCCTAATCATTTGAGATACTATACCTAATCATTTAAGATACTATGCCTACATAAGCACATTGTCATTAAAGAGCTTCAATGATCATACAACAACTAGAAAAATAATCTAAGTGGTTTCTAATGTTAGGAGAATACAGTTAAGCCTAGTCAGCTCCATCTGCTCTAATTTATAACAGAGTATCTATTCTCGTCTTTATTTCTGTAAGATGATGTTTGTCTGTCTCAGCAAGGAAGCATTCCCAAGGGCTTCTTTTCCTCTATTCAGTGCTCCAATGTAACATTGGCTTTCAGGAGGACTACTTAACAAAGCATTATCATATTTAGATGCTGAGCCTAAATCTCCTTCCATTAAGTCTGAAATAGCCCTCATTTACCCTTTTGGTTTCCTATCCACACCAGCTGTGGCGTGGGAATTCCAATAAAAAAGTATTATCATTAAGTTTTTCCTGATATTCTCCATATCTATTTTAGTATGAGGAAGAGCATTTTGTCTTCTTTCTCTACATAAAGCAAGGAGAAACCCCTGCTTGACTTCAAGAGGCAAAGCCAGTTTCAGTGTGCCTTTGCACTCTGCCCCTTCTGTGTTCATGTCCATCATCACCTCACTGAGATGCAGGTGTACAATATAGCACAAAGCCACAGCATGGACCTATCCAAAAGCTGACACAGATTGTCACAATCTGTGAAGAGTATCAACAGGACTGCTTAACCCAGCATAACATTTGAAAGCAGAGTTCAAATTACAGCCCAATTCTTCCAAGCCTTTCTCATGATTTGCTTCAGGAGCCAAACTGCTTAACACGAGGGTCATGCAACCCATTTGAGAAGACAGGGACTAAGGAGTCATTCGTTCTCAAGTCCTTCTTGGATCATGGCCAGACTGTTTTATAGTGTGATAAAACTTAATTAAGTTTCATAGGTTAAAACCATTTCTTCACTGTTGTTGCATGTCATAAGGTTTAGAAATGCATAATCAAGTTCCTTTTCCACTTTCATCCACAAATTTGTTATTAGATTATTGCTCTTGAGAGCTCAGCTCTACCAATTTTTTTGTAGTTTCAAGTGACCATAGAACATTTATTCATAGATTCTTCCATTATTTCAGGTAGAAATAGACATACAGCAAAAAAAGTATGGCATAAACAACGTAAAAAAATCTGCTACACAAAATATATAAAAAGATCTATGAAAACGTAAGACACCTCACATAATTGTGAAGGTATAATGTAAGCATCTATTTATTCACTGGGAGGGAACACCATCCCTTACACCTTGTTATGGGCTCAGTCAGTCATGGGACTAGCACCTCTGGACACAAGAGAGCATCAAGGCTCTATCCAAACCTAAACCTCTTCTTGGTTGGGAACATGGATGACAAAAATTGGGTTTGAAAGGGGAAAAATTTGAATTATCTCTCCAAAGTAGAATTGGATTATGAAGGGTTGTCCCTGGTCTGTTTCCTGGCTGTACAGGAATCAGAAGTATCAGCTGCTACACAGCCACTGAATCATGACCTCAACCACAAAGTAGCTCCTTAGATCATGGTGAGACAGTTCCATGGGCTTATTAACAAAGATAACACACCATCTCAAGATAACGGCCAATTCTGAGGCACTAAATAGCTCCATATATCCAACACAAGGTATTCTCTAATCTTCACATAACTATGGCCCCCGATATCTTGCAAGGGCAGTCCTGGTCATGCTCCAAATGCAGGTGATAGCATTACAACTGATAGGTCAATGACAGAATGAACTGCAAGTATTGTCCTCCAAATAAATACAAATACCCTTTCTAAAGATCCAACAGAGCCATTTATTTGGGGGCAGGAAGGCAGCCTTGTACTGCTTGAGACTTTTAAAGCAACACTAGTTAAATGGGTTTGTGGTGTAGTGATTCTGGTGAGGAAGAAAAGAAAGATGAAGTAAGAGGACCTTAACTAACCTGGGAGCCCATCATTCATTTCAGTCCATTCTTCTGGTCCCTACTGGAAAGTCTCAGCTGCATGTGGAGCAGAGAGCAGAAGCTCACCTTATTCATCTCCAGATACAGGAACAAAAGCTAAGGAATGGCACACTCCAGTAGTCATGCCCTCTGCTTTAGAGTTTACCCTCACCTGGTGTGTAGCTGCTCAAAGGGTAGTTTCTGCCATCCCTCCCCCAATTATTATTGTAGCAGGTTACAAAGTTTCCTGAAGTCCTTTCAATTCACTGGTCTTTGGACCCAGCTTCTCATCCTGAGATGAAAAGTAGGGGAGTAAACCATTCAACTCAGAAAGTGAGGTCTAAGTGGCCTAAACAGCAGGAGTTAATTAAATTCCAGACACATACAACCCAATTTGAAGTTCTATTCTGTCTGACCTGTCCCGGTGATCAGGTCATACTGTACAAGAGCCAGCTATTCATGCCAAAATGGGAAGCAGAAAAGAAACCTGACAGCAGTCTAACCTGGCATCCAAAGCTCCTACTCAAGAGACTCCTTAGTTCATATGGTACAATGTTAAAATGAAAGACATTGGGGGTGGATCAGTGATTGTTACCTTATTTGTATCAGTGGGGCTCACTTCTCAAACATACATGTGATAATATTTAGGAACATCATTACTATTCATTACTGCAAGAAGGGAAGATATTCAACTTAATTCCATGTATCAGGAAAAAAGTGCCCTTAGCTGCCCTACTGCACCATGTTCCAGCTAGGGCTGAGTTGTCCGAGTCAGGCACAAGAGAGAGATAATCCAGCACTGGCCCGGGAATGGTCACTAGTCCAGAGCAGTCATAAAATTATGTTCCATGCATTCATGTTGTCCACCTAGGCAGTCAAAACACAGATCATCAGACTGTTCATAAATTTCATTGTTC
This sequence comes from Agapornis roseicollis, assembly GCA_002631895.1. Classification (NCBI taxonomy): domain Eukaryota; kingdom Metazoa; phylum Chordata; class Aves; order Psittaciformes; family Psittacidae; genus Agapornis; species Agapornis roseicollis. The sequence goes on from NDXB01000231.1 coordinate 46,882, forward strand.
CTCATGGCAGGTGATTTGGGAGCTCTTCTGGATCCACAAGAGCCTTGTAGTATCTCCTGCCCAATATCATTAACCTGCTATCATCACAAGACTGAGATGGGTTATCCAAGAGGTTGACCACACTGCAGTTTTTCTGCTCTGAGGCAAGCTCTGAAGTACTGGCTTGTTTGCTCTGGAGCTGTGAGGACACCATTAAGGATCCAGAATAGACAGCAAATTTGGCTATGAGTCTTGACTTCAAAGTCATTCTTGTACTATGGGTTAGATGCAGCCCATGCTCCTTCTGCATCAGATGAATCTAAGTTAGAAGTAAAAAACCTTATACAGTGGTTCTAATTTTGAAAATTTAAACCTGATTTATGGTATCACTTGACTGAAAATCACAGAATTAAAAAAAAAAAAAAAAAAAAAAAAAAATATTTTAAATAATAATAATTTTAAAGAAANATGCTCCTTCTGCATCAGATGAATCTAAGTTAGAAGTAAAAAACCTTATACAGTGGTTCTAATTTTGAAAATTTAAACCTGATTTATGGTATCACTTGACTGAAAATCACAGAATTAAAAAAAAAAAAAAAAACAGATAAAAATATTTTACATAATGATAATTTTAAAGAAAGCTTTAAATTACAGACCTTACAGTCCCTGGGGGGAAAAAAGAAAAAATACAATTTTTTGGGTTTTTTTTTGTTTTTCAGAAATCCAAATGTTCAACTATAAATTCTCTAACAGAACTGTCTGCTCCAAGGGGTACAACAGCAGACATGTGCAGGTGTCCTTCCTAAAAGGCACAATTTGCCTTTTGGCTCCAGAACTTTTCCAGGTACCCACCAGTGCTTCCAATGACATCCAGGAGATAACCTCATTCCCAGTGGGAACAGCTCCTTCTTAGAGAAAGATTGCCTGAAGTGTTTGAATGTGCTACCTCCCATGCAAAAAAATCAGATTTCTCAAAAATCTAGTACCTATCACTTCAGATTACAGCACAGAGATTTACTAAGGTTTTCTTTACTGTTGGTATAAAGTGATCTAAAAAAATAAAGGAGAAATACTAAGCCACTGCTTATGTTCATTTGGAAATACATGATGTTACCCCTTTTTGTTCAACATGTTGAAGTCTTCTCCACAATATATCAGAATCCCTAGAATTAGACCAAAGGGCCATTTTTTTCCTGCAGCCTTACCTGCCTACTTAGTAAACCCCAGAATACCTGCAAGTGGAACTATACTTAGAACTCCCTGGAATAAGATGAGAATAGCACAAGTACCAAATTACTCCAAAACTCCTTCAATTTCCCAAATATGCATACTAAAGCAGAAGAGTGAAACATACTACTGGCATTTCCAAACCCTTACACAGCACTAATCTACCACAGAGGAAATACGACTGCCCACAAATCTCAGTTTCCTTTCCATGGTGACACCTGTAGCTAATAACAACTTTTCCACCTATTTTTCACTTAGTAACTGCAATATCGTAAAAGCACTCAGTTGCAGGTCTAAATTCTGTTAGCCTTTATGCCTGCAAATCTGATATTTGGTCTGTATGCCTGCAATTCACTACACTGACAAAATCTGGGCCATAATCCTACAAATCAGATTGAGGCTCTTGGAAGTAAAACTGCAATGGTCAAACTTTTCAGAAAATTTACTAATTCATGTTTTGTGTAAGCAAGTCATGCAATAAACAGCTATTTCTATCCTGTGCTAGTTCATAGCAGATGGGTCACACCTATACATACTGCACATTCAAGCCCCTGGTTTCTTTGGCACCACCATATGTTTACAGTTTTGTCCAATCATGACACAGAGTAAGGATATTTTGAACTTAGTAATGTGTATTTCCTATAGCTCCACAAGTCTGCAAGAAGCTACGTGCCTCTCAACCATCAGGAGAAATTCCTTACTACAAATTCTGGCAATATCCAGTCTTGCTACAATCCTACAACCAAAAGTTTTCCCTCACTGCTCTTCAGTTTCTTGTACTTTTTATTAAAATGGTAAGAAAACTTACAGTCTTTGACTGTGAAGTTATTGTGCTTTCTTCTAAGTCTTTAATGACTGCATTCTCCTGACCAACAAAACTGTAAAGAGGTAGAGTTAAAATATTCAGATAAAATCCCTGTACAAAGAATATATATACATTTTTCAGGTGAGAAACAGAAAATATTATCAGTCTTTATGATAAAAGCATAAAAAAAAATCATTACAAGACTGCATTAATTCTGATTTTCATTCGCAAAAAATCGCACCCTAAATCATCAACAACACAACAGATTGGGTTGGGTTTTTTTAAGATGCCTAAGTATTTTACAGGAATTAGGAAAAAAATATCTCAGAAGAGTTAATAGTTTCTTACCAGTTTTGTTGGACAGGTGTCCAAGTCATAAAAGCCTCCTACAGTTCAAGTACAAAAAATAGTGTTCTTATTGAAGGGCCACATTTTACTGGATGGACCACAGCTTTAAATAAAAGATGTTTTTGGTTTTTTCCTCAGATTCTTTGCTCTTATGGTCACTATCATGTTACTTTAACCCACAATTACAAAAAAGTATTTTTTCCATGGACAGACCACAACACAGTGATAAATTTTTCAGTAAAAATCAGACTTTTCAGTGAATCTTGTTTATGTTATGTCTTAACTCATGCCTACTGATAAATACAGCTTTATGCTTATTTTGATCAGACTTGCAGGGCAATCTGCTGTTTTTTTCACTCAGATGAAAAAGTAATAAATGCCATGAAGGTGATATATAATCTATCCTTCAGGCAATTCCAGTAGTTCAGTTGGGTAATTACACAAAGCAATTCCCATCCTTTCAGCTAAAGTCAATAACAAACTGTGAAGTAAAGTTCTAGAAACACAAAGGCATTAATGTGTGTCAGTCTTTGACCCTCTACACAGAGCAGAACGAAGGCGTGCCTGCACATCCAGACAAATCTCCAAACCATTCAAAATGTTTGGAGCTTTAAAAATCAACCTTCAGATGTATTACTGATGCTATGAAGACCTGTGTGCACCTACACCATCCTAGTGCTTTCAGTGTGTCTAGCTGCACGTCAACAGTCTTGAGCCAGAAATCTGCCAAGTCTACAGTTAAAATCTCTGCAATGAAAATGGTGGGACAAGTGCTGGACTTCTTGATCACATATATAAATATACGTAACTATATGCTTGATATTAAAGTAACACCTTTTTTGAATTTTATTTTCCAGGCAAATATTAAGATACAGAAGAAAGGGGGAGGGGGTGGGGGGGTGGCGAGTAAGGAATGACTGGCAAGAAATTTTTCCTGAAATGCAAAATGGCTTATGCTTGAACCTAGAGTAAAGGAGTACACAGAAATCAAACATTATAGTGCTTTATCTGCTTCTAGAGCACAGAAAAATGGTATGGTCTCTGCTAAGTCTGAGATGTAATCAGATTTCTTTTTCATTCCATTAGTTTCACAGATCATGTACAAGTTGCCCTATAACACAAGGCCTGTAGTGGGTAATCTACTGCTCATGCCAGAGACAAAAACATCAAGATTGCCACATAAAATAATTGAAAACAAAGCATGACACTGACTGCACTTTAATATATTGTCTGCTCTAAATGCAGAATGTATACTTTAAAATATTTTGTCATAGTATCAGATCCCTTTTCACACTCAATAATTTATAATAAATTACTTTAATCACAGCAACATTAACAATATGCCTAGGGCAGACAGGTAGATACACATATCTAATGGCCTAATTCATGTGGCAACTGATTGCACAGAAGAAGGGAAATTTCATCAGCTTAGATTCTAATCAAAGAAAAGGTCAAGTTTCCTGCAGTTGTAAGTCAATTGTAGGAATGATTAAGGGTGCATCCACCTGCCTGGTAGGCACTCCTATTCACCCCTCACAGCACTCCCCACAGCCTGGCCTCTCTCCTTGTCCTCTCTGGGAATCAGGGGTCTGCCAGCAATTAGCCTTAATGAGCCAGTAGCATTTTCCTGAGAGAGATGTTGAGAAGCTTAATTGCAGAAAGCAACTGTAGAGGCTCTGCCTGCTTGAAACAAAGCTGTAACTCCTGATTTGCTAAGTAGTCTGCAAGGGTCATACACTGGACAAGTATACCTCCAAACAGTAAAATCAGCTGGGAATGCTGATCTTTACAGACTTCCTGGAAACAAAGGAGTTTTGGTACAGTACTTGGAAACTGTTACACATCCTCAGCTCAGACAGCTTAGTTCATATTTCGGGTACTGGTATCTGCTTTGAATTTTGAGTGGCCTGCTCTCCACTTAAAACAGTAATATTTTCTGTGAAATTAACACCTTGTATTTTACTTTTGTAGATAGCTTGTGATGTATGTGCATTCTTTACACTGTAGTTACTCATGTTACAATATGATTCTAATTTTGATGTCTGTAATTACTACCAGTTCATATAGCTAGAAGCTTAATTTAATGCCTGAATTACTTTTAATGAACTCTTAAATTCCTTACTTTCATATTTGATACATGCACTTACTGCAAAATTCCACTATCAGAAGATTAACTTAATTACCTTATTTCCAAGTGAACTTTTATTCTTGGACAATTCCTAGTGCACTCACATCTTTAATTAGTCTCCAGCACATCATGCATATCTGTGTTGAGAATGCACTACTTTAATTGCCCTCTTTATGTACCTGGTAATTGCATACAGTTTCCAAGCTTCCTGGAGTTACATGTGTGACTGGGATGACAGTTTCAGTTTTAGACAAAGTTCATTATATAACACAACCTGACTAAAACCCATCAGTAAAGCAGTGCAAAGATTTTACCAAGCTCCTATTTCCTGAGTTCTGTAAAGAGTATAGTCAAGAAATAAATCTCATGCACAGTTCCACCAACAGGGCTTTGTGATGCTGTGCAATTTTAGCATAAATTTATAAATTACATTAAAGCTCATTGGTTTTCACTGTATGAGCATAGGGCTGTTATATCACAGAATCACTCCAATAAGTTAAATGTAAAATAGATTTGCTACAACCTCAGGGAGCAAATCCATGTCTAACACCCTGCACTGATTACTCCCACTCAGAGCTGAGTTTCAAAACCAATAGGGACACTGAGTATCAAATGAAAGTCCTTACCACACCTGCAAAACAACAGATGGTTATCTTCCATTGCTACTACAGTGACAGCAACCCCAATAGGTATCCTTGCAAACTTGCATAATAGCAATGTCATTCAGTCCTCAGAATTTTTTGAGCAGATAACAGAATAATTGGATTGGAAAGTAATTTATTGTTAACTTTCTGGCTAGGAAAAGGACTATTATACATTTTTGACTGGAAGAAATAATTTCAAGAAATTAATGCACAAGAGGTTAAAATACCTGTGATCAATTAGAAGCGTTAGATCATATTTAATGCAGGAAAATACTTTCCATTCATGGGACTTGGATTTACCTTGTGGTTTCTGAAAGCAGAATTTGACATCAGAAGACTAAAACAGGTTGCAAAATGATCCAAGTCCTTTCATGGTAAGGATTAGTGGATACTGTGCATTTTTACTGCCTATACTATAGTAAGTTCCTGTTTCTTCAGGCAATAGAAAGAAGCGTAAGACATACCAATATTTATCACACTGTGATTAAAATAAGTAGGAAGGCACAAAAATAGATTTATTTTATTTTTTTTTTTTTTTACTGGTAGATTTTCTGAGGTATACAATTTTACAGTAGATGGGAAAATGCTGAATAGCAATCAATGCATCTAATCTCATCAGTTAACTGTTATAAAATCTGAGATGAGATGCCTTAGCTATCTTATGTGCATGACTACATAATAACTTCTACTCCCAAGAGAGCAAGCGATACCATGCAGGCAGAGGTTTTTTGCACAAGTTGTTCCATTGACTTTGGTAACACTGTTCAAATAGGTAAAGTTAAGCACCGTTTTTGAACTGAAGTTTCCTGATAAGTACTACGAAGAGATATAATAATGTGCAATAGAAAGAGAGAATCAAATGTTATAAACCACTACAAAACCAAACGAGGTGGGCTTCTTTACATAGAAAATACCATCAATTCTGAATGAGGTCAAAAGGTACAGCAAGTATGTCTCCCTTCAGAAAACCTGGTTAAACTTTTGAGTCTGTAATAAGCAGAACATATTTATGCCAAGAGAACAGAAAAATCTCAGAAAAGCAACATTCTCAGTTCATTTGTTTCCTTTTCTGTTTGGTGACCAGCATAATAGCAGTGATGAAATGTGTCCTGTGACAAATTCAGCTCAGCTATTCAAGTCCCTTGCATATAGCATTCTTGGTAAGTTAAGGATCTAAAATTGTTTTACCAGTGTTAATGTGCAAGTTAATTGAAGGTCTTATATGAATCCATATAAACTTCTGAAGATTGATTAAAATAGCTGTACGAAATGTACTCTAAGCCAACGCTGTTTTACTCTGTCAATTAGTTTCTTGATGAGATTCCAGAGAGAAAAGAAAGATATTAAGATAAAAAGCAAAATGGCTCTGAAAAGCAAAATCCAGTGATGCAGTTTAAGCACAAATGTTCTTCTCCACAGTGCATACTGGCTCTTTCTCTGTATGTAGTTGTATGTATACATACATACACACAGATCATATATAGAGACAAAGCTCTTGTGGCTCTTCTCTCACCCTTCACATTTCATTTCTCAGATACTACCAAAGCAAACAAAGAGGGATAATGCAACAGGACACCAAATGCTATAGCTTTCTGCTCTTTTGATATGTAGATTGTATATGGCTGTTGATATTCAGAAAAAGTTATTTAGTGCTACTAATTCATTACATACAAAAAAGTAGATGTGCTCCAGAAATGTGAGCTTTTTTTAGGATTTGCAGCGTTTTTAGAGGTGTCCTGTTTCAGCAGGTGCCAACTATTCTCATTTTTGTGGAAACTTTATAGTCAATAGGTGATAGGAAAAGGGTCAAAAAAATTCACTGACTTTTTCAGCTTAAGGTTAACAACCTAACCAACAGCTTGCATAACTCATAATCACACACAATTTAATGTTTCTAATGCTTATTTGCTTGGTAGTTCAAATAATAACTTACATATTTGTAATTAAACTGGTGCCTAACAACCCTAATTTAATGGGGTATTACTGATGACTTTGCCTGTGGGAGCTTTTTGCATTTAAGAGTCTGCTTCCTTATCAGAAAAAAGTATCAATATATATATGTGTACACATACAACACACACACACACTTTGCTCATCAGTTCTGAACAGTAACTTCTTTTGTCTGCTGTTATATGTAGAAATGTTGTAGAAATAAACAAAAAGTCATTGTCAAGACCTGTCCTTCACAGCCCTCTGGGAAAAAAAAGGTTAGCGTTAGGGGTAGGGTTAAAAAAAAAAAAGAAAGATGTGGACTTTGAAACACACACAGAATTAGGCTAAAAAGAAAAAGTCACAAAACTATGTAACTCAGATTATATCTTTCAGCATTTCCTTAGCTCTTAAACAAATAGTATTCATGGAAAAGCTAATCTATTTGCTGGTGTACAGTTATCATGAAACCATTTCCCTTGGTTTTAATGTAGTACAGTATTTTTAATTAGGTTTGAATCTTTAACTAGATTCCACAAATTCTTTTTACTTTGCAGCCCATGGAATTTTAAATTAGATTTGATTTTTTTCTTTTTGTTAACTACTTTCTGCAAGGCTAATTAATATTCAAATTTCAGTTCAGGAAATGAACAAACACACTGACTCAGAATTATGTATTTTTATTGATATGACTTTGCCAAACATTTCTTGGAAGATACATAACAATTTTTAAATCTCCAAACACACAAAATGCCATCTGATAAATTCTTACAGAAACAGATGAGAGTTTTCCAACCCACCTAATAACAATTGAGCAAGGAAGCCCTGTATGGTCATTCCATGCAGCACACCACTGCATTAATTTTTTTGCAAAGTTTGTATCTTAAAATTCCAGAAATGCTATAGTGCTGCTTGCTAAAAGCCCAGATTCTTTACCTTTTCACATGGTGATTAGTACATTGACTGTCAATCTTGATCAAATGATTATTCATATGCTTTATCTATGTCAATAAACATTTTATCAGACAATGTTTACAAATAAGCAACTTCCTTCAGCTTTTCAATGGATTTCAAACAGCAACAGCAGTGATCATCTGGTAACTCATACTTATAAAATAAAATAATTTGGTCAAAGTGATAGGTCAGACATAATTATTTAGAATTTAGAATAGCTATGCCTCTATCTAGAAAGTTAGACTTCTTTTCTTCACTGTGCTGAAGAAAGGTGCTCAGCCTTTGTTCATGAATGAAGTTTTCCCCTTGCAAATAGATCCACTGTAGGTAACCCCTACTGAAAGAAACTGTTTACCTTTCCAAGACCACACTGCTGTTTCCTATAATCTGACAAATAGTTATAGAATCATAGAATCATAGAATAGTTAGGGTTGGAAAGGACTGTTTAAACAATTAAAAAAAAAGTTGTTTCCAGCTGTAGAGAATAATACATTTCATCAGCAATCTGACTGAATCTAGTCCTGACTTTATTATGCTCCAACAGATTCATGTAAATAAAATATCATGGTTAATTTTGTTTATGGCCAATTCAATACTACTTCCTTACTTTACAAAGTAATTAAAAGGGAATTTTGTTAGGGTGGGTTTGGTTTTTTTTTTTCAAAATTGCAATTATTCAATCAGATATTTAAGTAAAAAGTTTACATTTTGTTCTGATCGTAACCAGCTATCTTACGTTTTGCCTCATCAAAAATTGATATGAGAATAAAAATTTCACTATTTCCCATATAAGTTAAAATCACCTTTCCTGAGAAAAATTACATTTTTCACTAATGAGAAAAAATTTTGCTTTAGCTATATATTCTATGATTCTATGATTTAGATAAACACTTTTCTTTAAATACATGATTAAAAGTGCTTGATTGTCCTTTGAACAGTTTTCTGTCTACAACTATTTCAATTAACTACTTTTTAAAGTATACCTGATATTTTCTTAATTCAGTGATTGATGGAGTTATGGTTTTGATACTAGAAATATTAGAATTCTCGTTATAATTTTAAAATGTAGCAAAGTTACAGACATATGGACATTGTTTATTTTTCATATTAATCAGAAAATTTTTGAATGTGTATGGAACTTGGCCAATTTCAGCTACTGCAGAACATCTTGAAGGGAAGTAAGCATATTAAATTGTGGTTTAATATAAGTGGCTGAATTTCTCTTTTAATAAAATATCACCTGTTTTCTTGTAAGAAGACTGTGCCTTCAGAGCCTTCACCCTTCTTAGCAGGTATGTCTATATGGAGAAATACTTTTTCGGTTATAATTCCACATTTTGTATTTGACAGACCAACACAATAATGCTAAACTCAAGGTAATTACAGAGCAGTAAGTTTCATGATTGAAGTAAGTGCTGATTTATCCAATTATTTCCACATAGAGAGATTGTCTCTAGGGTCAACATGGATTAGCTATAAGAATTTTTTTTTGCCAGATTTGTGTTTTAAACCGTACGTGTTAAGTATCTGACCATACACCAATTACTGTGCTATTCCACCTCCAAGGGTTGAGTAGTTTTTCACAGAACTAAGAACAGAATCATAAAATTATTTAAGTTGGAAAAGACCTTTAGGATCATTGAGTTCAACTGTAAACCTAGCACTTCCAAGTCTCTCACTAAACCTTGTCCCTAAGTGCCATGTCTTCACATCTTTTAAATACCCCCAGGGGTGGTGACTCTAGCACTTCCCTGGTGTCATGTTTTCACCCCATCTGACAACTACAGCTGCTCAATCACCACACCCCCACAATAGTGGTATGGGGAGAACTGGAAAGAGAAGGTAAAATCCACATATAAAGATAAGAATAGTTTAATACTAGAAATAAAGTAATATATAATAATAATATGCCATATAATAACTTCATAATAAAAATATTAATTTATTATAAATAAATAATATGGTAATGAAAAGGGAGAAAAAAAAATAAACCCAAGTGTTGCACAGTACAATTGCTAACCATTGGCTGACCAATACTCTGTCTGTCCGCAAGCAACGATTGGCCCCACCCAGCTAACTCTCCCTATCTTATATATACTGTATATGATGTAGTGTGGTATGGAATATTCCTTTGACTAGTTCAGGTCATGTGTCCTGTCTGTGCTCCCTCCCGGCATCTTGTGCCGCTCCTCACTGGCACAGCATGAGACTGAAAAGTCCTTGACTTAGGATGAGCAGTAAGCAACAGCTAAAACATCGGTGTGCTATCAGCATTATTGACATACTAAATCCAAAACACAGCACTGTACCAACAACTAGGAATACAATTGATTCTATCACAGCCAAAATCAGGAACCCTGGGCAACACTTTCAGCGAAGAAACTTTTCTTTACATTCAATCTAAACCTCTCCTGGTACATAGACATAGACATAGCCAGGAGCTATGTCTCTATTACCAAATGGAATAGTGCTTACAGAGAAACCAACACAGCCAGACATACTGAGATTAATTCATATCTTGGAAAATGAACACACATTTTTAAAAGCCAAACAAGTGACCAAGAAAATATCCAGGATGCCTGTAAATCTAAACAAAGTCTTTTAAAAAGATATGCTTGGGGAAGAGATGGGGAAAGGATATTCCATTTAAAAGGGGTGAAATGTAATAGTTTGTGACATACAGAAGATTAGGTGGGATGATCAAAGAGAGGAGTTTGGACTTCACTATAAATCTGTAAGTGCTCACCTCTAAGCAAGGTCAGGAGGAGTTAAGAAATCATCTGGAAGGCAGAATTAAGCCACTTTATTCCAAGTCGAAAATAATCTCCTAAGTATAGGCATGGACAAGGTGCCATGAGCAAATAAAAAATCCTAAAGATAACAAGAACAACAAATAGGTTTTGAGCATTTAATTGGAGAAAATGGGTTGAAAATTCTCATCCTAGCAGTAAGGGACAAGAAGTGAGAAAATAATATGGCTTGTATCTTCTTCATGTTCTAGGAGAAATTGTATACACCTTTCACCTCGGTAACATAGGTAGCTACTCCCAATTAGTTTCAGGAAAATAAAATGCTGAAAAAAAATTTAAACAAAACCCTAGCCATGTGCCTTTTTGAAGCTGCTGGTTTGAAATGTAAGGAGCCATGTTATATTTTTGAAGCTACTATTTCACTTTAAAGGTAACTGCATAACTCAAATGATGACTTCCATGTTTTTGTGCAATAGGTTTTTCCCCCTACCTTCATCAGAACCCAACCTATGCCATGATTACTCATGACCTAAGGTATGGTCCAATTCTGCTTTAAGCCAGTCCTTCACTGACGGTCACACAAGAGGCACCCATGGAACTAGCATCCTCTTCAATGTATCTCTATTTGCTGCAATAAATGCCGCTTCTGTTCTCTGATGCATTCTTGTCTTAATTTCCTCATCTTTTGTCTATTTTTCCTTTTGTGTCACATTCTATTATCAACCTATTCTTCTCATATAACCAGATCCAAACACCAACTGAACGCTGAGTCCAGCACTTGCAAATTTAGGATATATTACAATATCTGCCTTTACTTTTTATACTCTCTACATCAACTTTATTTCTCCAGTCTAATGGAGAAGACTACTCACAAACTTTTCTAATTCTGACCTCTTGTTTTTTCCAAAGGAAATTCAGTTTTCTAAGTCATGCAGTAACCTTCTGATGGGAAGTTAGAACTGCATCATGTACCTGCAGAACTAAGTAAACAGGTCAAAGGAACAGATGAGCTTTGTAGGTGGGGTTCCCACACATGAAGGACTTCATGCAAGGTTACATCACTTGAGGTACCAGCTGATGGCAAGCTTCCTGCCTCTCTGAGCTGCCTAGCCATATCAAATAACCCCATCTTTCAAAAGGCTCTACAGGACTAAGAAGAATCTGAAAACGTGAAATTTTAGTGTCTATGACAGAGGAGATGAACACATTATAAAAACATAGTGTAACTGCACTACAGAAGGGAGAACTAATTTAAAAATGACATAAGCCTTTAGGACACNAAACTTCCTGCCTCTCTGAGCTGCCTAGGCATATCAAATAATCTTTCAAAAGGATCTACAGGACTAAGAAGAATTTGAAAACGTGAAATTTTAGTGTCTATGACAGAGGAGATGAACACATTATAAAAACATAGTGTAACTGCACTACAGAAGGGAGAACTAATTTAAAAATGACATAAGCCTTTAGGACACAAGGAAAAGCCATTAAGCCCAGCAAAGTTCAATTTTTTTTTCTATTCTACACCATGTGTATCTTTATTTATGGATGACCCCACTGGTTTTGTGTGCAATCTTGCTGGCTAGAAAGTAGCACATTTGTAACTTTTTGTCCTGGTTTAAACCCACGCAGCTCTTCACTCATTCAACCCCCCTGGCTTGCCCTCCCCTGCTTCCAGAGAGATGGGGGGAGAATCAA
>NDXB01000232.1:0-103369 GCA_002631895.1 Agapornis roseicollis
AAAACACCAGCTACTAAAGAGAAGAAAAACTGACTGCAACTGCTGAACCCAGGACAAACAGCATCTAGGCACTATCCCAAAATCTCAGTCCACAGCTATTCAGTGCAGTTAACCAATGACAATTCCCTGCCATGACTTCCTTTTATTATCTTTTATTGGTTTTTAATGTTCTCAGATGTGTGTTCTGTGGTCTCCTGTAGAGCAGTGTGAATATCACCCATGAGAACATGTCTCACAGAGGCCACATCTGCAAAGAGGACACGGCCATGTGGAAAAAGCTATTGGTGAACAGGAAACTCGTGAATGGAGCAGAAAATGTATGTGTTGGGAAGATGCTATTAAGGGATCCAGATGGCATTGAGATGGTGTTAGGAGCAGAGCAGACAGAATTCCAGCAAGTGTGACTAATGGGCATTGGCAAGGACATGAATTTCTTCTGAATTACTGTAACTCTCCCCAGTCACTAAATCCACAGAAAACATTTAGGATTTACTGGGGTTGCAGTCTGACAGCAGAAGGAAGAAGTTCAGATTTGTTCCAGCTGAAAAGGTCCTTCAGCTCGTGCCACTTAAGTCTTGAATGAAGTTCTTTTTAAATATATTACTTTTATTTATAGGTTCTGAAACAGGAGTTACTGTACAGTTATCACCTTCCCTTTAAAAGGTGCTAATGCCTAAATGCTCTCTGCTTTGCTATACCCCACAGTGCATGAACTCAACAGTTCAACCACTTTTTCTCTTCTAAGATCTGCAGAATATAAACAAATCTGATTTCAGAGGGAGCAGCAAGAAGTGTGAGAAATGACAGCATTAGCACCAGCTTTTATTGTCTCTTCAGAAACGATGATGCTGGGGAGAGAGTTTCACATTTAAAGCTATAAAAGGGCTGACGAAAGAGCACTTTGTTCTCAAGAGAAGGAGGAAAAACTGATAAAGTCTTTCAAGTCTCTTGCTGAAAATTTACTTTCCATACTAAAGAAAAATGAGACAAAAGATGTGTTTTTAAAAGCTCTCATTCACTCACAGGAGGTGAATACAGATTCAAAGGATTAATATGGATTTTTTTCCACCTTTATGTCTCTCCTGCTTTTGTTTTCAGAAGTAAGCTTCTAACCCAAGGGGTGTATGTGGAAATGCCTGGAGGTCCCCAGACCATTCCTGCTCTACTGGATCCCCTCACTGGCTTCTGCTGCTTTTCCTCTCTTTTTCATATTCCTTCATGACAGCAGCTATCTGGAGAGGCTGGGCTCATTCCAGAACAGCAGAAGCATCATACTGTAAGTTAACGGGATTTCGAAGACCACAATAAGCTACAGAAATGGAAATAACTCCTTCATAAGCTGTGGCATTTCTTTTCCCACTTTCCAATTTGAAAGTTGCATTCTTTCCTGCCTTCTGACAGAATTAATTGCTGGCAGTGGTCTCTAGAAGGAAGAAGTAATAGTAGAGCTTGTGTTGCTCATTCCTCCTTAGTAGCTATGTAAATTTGAGTAAACCAATCCCATCGAGGCCCACAAAGACACAGCAGGACAAGCACAACAGACCTAATCCCTTCCCATGCTAATCTTTATTCTCCTCCAAACCCCTTCTGTTCTTTCATCACAACTTTCCAATTTGCCTCTGCTATACAGACAGAACACAGCCAGCTGAGCCCTGAGGAGTCTTCTGGTGTGGACCACAGCACATTATTCCTGAAGTCCAAAAGCCCTGGGGAAGATAGTGATTTATCTTATGCTCCTTTGAGTAAGAACCTCTTCTGTAAAGAACCTGGCCCTGTTTTTTTGTCCAACACACAGAAAATGCCAGAAAACACACAATAAGACCCAACCATAACCTCTGACTGCTTATGTCCTGAAGCATAAGAAAAAAGATTTTATGCAGTTGATTCTGCAAAGCTGAATTGAATTCCTGAGAGTCTAAAATGACACTTGAAGCAGTAATAGTAGCAAACAGTTAAGCTAAACGAGCAGGGACTGGTTTACCAGTTCTCCAGCAGAAGGAACACTTTGCACAAAGTCATTTACTGTCAGAGCTCAGCAATGAAAAGGGTGCTTAAAACCAAAGAAATCCATGCTTTTGGAACAGGTTTGTAGCTAAATGACTAGCATCAGGGCCTGGACAAATAGTTAAATCAGCCGTAACAACAGAAAGTGGTTCAGCAAAAAGTGACAGAAGAAACAGCCTGGAGTTAGATCCTGGGACTGTGGCCCCTGTGCATCCACATTCAGCACCATCCTCAAGAGCATGGTACTGAAATGAGGGAGAGAAGAAAAGACAAAATATCATCACGAAACAACTGCAGCAGCTTAGCCTCTTTGCTGAAAGAGCTTTCAGTGCACAGCTCATCACTGGAATGTAGCTCTGCACCATCAATGGCTTTTTGTGTGAAAGGTCTGACATGATTTCATGAAAGGAGGAAATTAGTAATCAAAGAAATTCTTTGAAAACGAAGAGAGAAAAACATTATCTAAGGGATTTCAGGGCTACCTTTGAGCAGAACCAAACACCACAATCCCATAACAAGGAGATACTTGGGAGCTCTGCTTCCACAGGCCCAGGAAACACATTTTCATTCAGAGCAAAGCCAGACATTCCTATCCCCACTGTCAAGAGACTTCCACCATTCAGTGGTCCTGGACTATGTGGCAATCCAGCTGTTTCACCCTCCACACGCTGTCCCTGGAGCTGCTCAGTTAATAAATGGCAAGTGCTGTTCAGTGGAGATAAACACCAAATAATGAGTCTTGGAGGTGAAAATAAAAGAGACTAAACACCTCCCACATGAAAGGGTGCTGCAGCTCAGACCAACCCAGGGAGAGAGGGAGAGTCTGATGAGGTACAGGAGAAATACTCTGAAAACCTTCAGCTCCCAGAAGACAGCAAACAGGATGCTTGCTTTACTGATATGGAGACACAGCATTAATCAGAAGTGATGGGTTTAATGCTGCTGAGGAGGTTCTGAATGCTTCTGCAGCAGTATAAACATCAGGTTTCAGAGGGTCTAGTGTGCCTTAGGAAATGAAAGACCTGAACGAGCTCAGGTCAAACAAATATGCTCAAAAGCAGATGGAGACAGTTTTACCTCCCTGAAAAAGGGAAGCCATAGCATACTATGCTTTAGCAGAAATCAAACAGATGATAGAATAAAAAAGGGAGATGTATGCCTTGGGTCTCCAGAACTACTTGACCACCTTGAAGAAAACTACAGGAATCCTGAAGATGACGTGTGCAACCCTAAAAGGTATTGAAATAGCTTAGCTGAACATGTGTTGTTATCAAACACCTCCCCTCTGCTATGGAACTGGGCTTTCTAAGCCATAAAACAAGCTCCAGTGGCAAAGCACAGGAGCAAAATCATAACATACAGGCCAGTAATTTCTGCCTTCTGTAAGATTGTGCTTGCTGCAAACTCTTGCTTTCAGTACTATGAGGCAGTAAAGCTTTATAGTGATGGAACTGAAAATACAACAGAATTAAGAAGTGAAACTCCAGCCAAAGTCTTACATCAGGTGAGCATAAAAAACTCAGCCTGTCAAGATCTGATTTGCTCAACTTAAATAAAAGGAACTTTATTAAACATTCAGAATCAGATGAACTTTTCTGTGCTCAGTATTTCTTGTGTCACCTGCTTTGGAATGGAAGCTGCAAATGCTTTAATAAATACATGGGAAGGTTGTCTAGCTTCATTGTAGCTTTTGTAAATGCTCATGTATCCTCTGCTGAAATGCTGTTTTGTAACTTCTCTTTCACTGAATCACAACAGGTATCCCTTTGCCAGCTACAGCAATGCACAAGGGGAAACATCCCTCTTTTATCTCCAGTGCTACATGCACATCAGTATCACAAAAGCTGGATTCTGAGTCTCTTCATACACATGCCAACAGATCCTGTATTTACAGTCGAGATTTGGTCAAAATAAGAAACAAACAGCAATGCTGTTTCCACACGAAAGAAAGTCAACAGTGGGAATAGTGATGCAGGAGCCAGCCTTATGATTTAACTGAGAGTAAGAGACCCCAAACATTGAAAGAAAAGAGCCTGCAGCCTCCCGGAAGATAGAAAAGCTTATCAAGTATCTAAATGCAGGAGACATCAGGGGCTGAGGCTTTCTGTTAATGCTTCATGGATTTCTCATGTCCATAAAAGCTGTCTGGAAGGTAAAAAGTGTGCTTGGAGAAAACACATCCTACTTGAGAGATGCAAGGACAATATGTTCTGACTGTGACATGTAGCACCTGGTGCTCGACCATGACACGGCAATAACCAAAGCAAACAGTGAAACTGTGCCTGGGAGCATTTCCTTTCTCATTAGCTCCACTGAACACCACGGAATCTTCTGAGCCTTTCCTTTGCTTTGCCTACCTTAGTGTGTCAATCTCCTCCTTGGTAATGATGGTACTTTGCTCTGCTGTGCACTCTTGAGATTTCAGGACTTTCATCTCCACCTCCAGCTGCAGAAGAGAAAAGGCATTAGTTCCTCCAGGAGTAATAAAGGGCACACACAAACAGCAAGGGGAGGAGGAGAACATGTTCTGCACAGATCAGGCCTTTCCCAGGATACAGTCATGAAGCACGGTCCTCCAGGTGTTGAATGTCAAGACCTCACTTAACCTTGCTTCCTTGCCCTTTTGACTTTCCCAACATCTTCTCCAATATAGATTAGGCACAGAAACTGTTTCTAAGCAAATCTGCTTCTCTTCCAGATATTTCCTTCACCTGTCCCCCATGGATAATGGGATGCAGAGAATTATCTGCATGGTATTAGGAGCTTGCTGCTACCTGAGATTCAGTATTGACAGTTCAACCTCATTTAGTTTCAGTTCCTCCCCAGAAAAATGAACCACAGGATTACGCTGTCTTGTCCAAGACAAGTTTGAGACATGTACACTGAACCCAAAAGGCTGGGGAATATTTCCAGCTTTTTCCAATATACACATCTAGCTCCAGTTGCTCAGGCAGCTCTTGTGGAACAAACAAACAATTACGAATACTGTCTGCCTCTGGCCTTGTTTGGGAAGGAACTCATAAGAAAGTACTTCAAAACTGTGCAGACATGAAAACTTCTTACCCAGACTCTACCATCCCCAGGCTCCCTGATTTATGGGAATCTGTATCCTTAATCCAGCTATCAAGACAATGCATGGAGTGATAAACTACATATGTTATTTGTTTCTAAGCCCCTCAGAAAATGATTTACTATGAAGTGTAAGCAGAGATGAACCATCCAGAGAATACTCGAACTTCTGTTCCAGCACCTTCTCCCAGCTTAGACCTCCCTCACACTCATCCTTGAGATTCTGGATTTCCTTTTGTCATCAGTCTTCTAGCACCTAATTCCCCTAATAAATCCATTGACAGAAACAATATTTTTCACTCAGGAGGAAAGCAATAAGCAATTACAGATGCAAAACTTGTGACCACAGAGAGCTCAGTGCTCAGCGTCAGGGAAATAATCCATTAATATACCATTCCCTTCCACAGCACGGATTAGAGCTGGAGAGCAAAATCACATTGCAATGGCAAATTTCTTGCAGAGACAGAAAGCTGGCAGAAACTGCCCAGTTTTACATGGAAAAGGAGTATATTGACACGTGCAGTCATATTGCTCAGCCAGAATTTGACATATTGCCTCTTTGCCCTTCCATGCTTACCAGAACAGACAGGCAGAGCATGGCAGCACTGTTAGCAGGAAAGGGCAGGAAAGGAATGGTTGGGTGAATCTCCCTCCCCTTTCTGATACTTCAGGGACAGAGCAGGAGAGGACAGAAAAGAGGTTTTAGCCAAATTTCTCCCTGGTACCCCGAAGCCCTGCATTCTCCTCCTTTCTGTCAAAAGGCATCTAGGAAGCAAAAATAATCAAAGTCCCCACTTGCACCATCAGGCTGTACAAATGCTAATGCATATTAGCTGCCTGATAAGATTATCACAGCCAGAAATGCTTCCCTCAATTTTCTGATTACTGAGCTTATCTCTCTCAGCTCAGCCCATCACAGATGGCTGGGGATAAAGCAAGCAGGCTAGATAATTCCAGGAATGTAAACAAAAGGTACCAGGACCAGGAGCAGGCTTCAATTCCAACCTACTTCTAGCAGGAAAACACTCATTTTATCTCCTATTTCCTGTGCCTGCTGAAGTCTGGATGTGTTTGCTACTAAGAGTTTTGTGCTGCTTTTCTGGACTGCACATGGACAGCATTTGAAGATGGAAGGGCTGGTAAGTGTGTTATTTATCACTGGCTAAGTGGGCTCAGCCTTGAGCCCAAGTGCCACCTGCTCACTGGCACAAGGAGATAAATCACAGCCACCTTCGCAGGGGAAAAGGGGGGGAGAGAGGGGATGGGCAAGTAATCTGGTGCTGTGATCTGGGGTCTCTGGTGATGTCTGCATAGAGAGGAAAAAATGGCGTGTGTAACGGGAAAAGGAGATAGGAGAGGGAATGAAAGCCTGCTCTGGTGAATGCTGCCGCGACAAACATCAGCACAGGTTTTGCCTGATATCCAGTGGTGACAAATCAGTGCCAGGTATGCTCAGTGCTGCTGTGATGAGATTCTGCTGGGTTTCTACGAATGAGCTGTTGAAGGCAAATGAGGAGGGAAGGGCACAGGGACTGGAAGGGTATTTTATGTCACTTCTATGTCTTCCCAGTTTTCAAGTTGCAAAACTACCTGGACTGAAATCTGATGTGCCTGAGGTGAGAAGGGAGAGGAGAGCACAGTGAGATCTCTACAGATGAAACTGGCTCGAGCAGTTACATGCTGACATGGACCTGCTTCCCAGAACAAGGATTAAAACTACTGGATTAAAACTATTGGAGAGTCTGAAGTTCAGACCAAGGCACAACTTTAGGCCAGAGCGAATTATAGTCATTAAAACCTCATTGCTTATGGAAAATAAAATACCAAGTAAAACTGTTAAGGTATTAAATATTTCATTAATATGCTGTTTCCTTGAAGAGTTTCAGTGAGTGAAACATCCCTCATTGACAATCTCAGAGAAGGTACTAAAAATCTTATTTATGTCTTCCAGGGCAAAAAGAAAGTTTAGTTAAGATACGATGGAGCTGCATGTTGTTGGGATCCAATTATGCTTTTTCAAAGTGCAGGCACAGTGCAGGCAAATAGGTCTTTCATGAAACAAGAAGAGCAAAAAATAAGGAACCCATTGATAAAACCTTCCTCTTTCCAGTTTCACCTGCAGAACAGGATCTCAGCCTTTGGTTGGACCTGGAACACTTATACCAGCATAACGCTGCATGAGACACTGCCACTACTGGCTCCTCCAGCTGCTCCTCCACTCAGTTCTGTGTATGTGGTCAAGGCAGAAAGCAGAGAAAAGAAAAAGAAGCAGCAGAATTGAACAAGGAAAATAAGCAACAGGAAGGCAGGAAGAGGAGAAGAACAAACCCATGTTCTTTTTACATCAGTTTCAGCACTATTTGGAAGCATAAGAGGTGAGGGGGTTACTCAAAACATTCTCTTTGACACAACCTCTCAGGCAGCCCTGGGGACTGGGTGATAAACATGAAACAACGCACTGAAGTCACAAAGTTTGCCCCTTCCTGTCCACTTGCCCTCAGGAAGGGATAAGGAAAGGGAAAACCAACCTCCTCTTGCTGTTTTCTCTGCCTAATTCCCATCACATCCCTTTTCCTCAATTAATTTCCAGTCCTAGCCTCTCTGGTTCACCAGATGCCACTTTCACCAGGCTCTTTCTGCTTTTTAGACTAACTCAATATTGCTGTCTAAATTCTTCCAATTTCTATCCAAGAATTTCATATAACTGTTTGAGTTAAGCTTTCATCACTTTGAATACCTTAAACCAGAATCCAGAGTGGGGAAAAAGGGCTGCTCAAATTACAGCTCATTGCTGTATTCCCCCATTCAGTACCAAACAAGCAAGGTCAAGCTGGGCTCCTTTTGCACTCTTTTATGGTTTTAACTTTTTTAACTAGTACTGAGGGCAGAAAGGGAGCACTGTCCCAAAATAATGGCATCTCTTATCCTAGAAACTGCACAGGTTTTCAGACCTAAGGAGCAGGAGCTTCAGGCTTAATAGCACACAGGATCAGACCCCCAGTAATATGCCCACTGTACAGAACATTTTAGCAACTTGAAAAGAAACCAAGCCACTATTGTTAATACTGTTTTTAAGTTATCCAAGGCTTTTCTGACAATAGAAAAGGAAGAATAATGAGTAATGTCAGAGCCCATGACTTGAGAATAAAACACATAAGCAGGTACTTAACATGTTGACTATGTGATGTTTTCAGAATATAATGGAGCCTCTTGCTCTTGACCTAAAATGATCCTGTTTATCTCAATCCTTTTCTACTCTGTTCCAGCTCATAAACATGAATTTCAGTCCAGCTTCATTGCTGTCCATAGAAGTCATCAGGACACAACCAGTATATAGAACAATTTTAGAATGTCCATTTCCACAAACATGCAAGTGCCTCAAAAGATGAAATGCAAATGCTTTTCCTAAAAGAAGTACTGCCATCATTATTTACCAACCAAGAAAGCGAGGAAGGAAGAACATGGATGGATTTTCATCTAGGGTTTTATTAAATGAAATATCCTTCTTCTTTCAGCCTTATTTTTAAACCTGCCTGGACAGGATTGTGAGATGGTGGTTCTCCTCCAAGTGTTAATGACATAGCAAACACCCACAGCAGTGGAAGAAATATGTTTCTTGCTGGTTCTCTCTTCTGGAGGAATTATTTAAAGATATATGAGATGACAGGAGAAACATAAAATTATGGATTCATCTCCTGACAGCTCGAAGAAGCAGAACTTTACTTTAGAGAGCTGATTTTCTTGGTCTACTTCTAGCATTTGTCATTTATGACCCATATATGTCCCCTCCAAAACAAGCCTCTGCAATGACACAGACTTGTTCCTCACGCTTGATTCCAGCAGGCTTCAGCACTGAGGAAGACAAACCATTCCAAAGCATCCTACTGCCCATCTTCAGAATGAGACTTACCGCAGGTCTTGAACTTCTACCTCAAATCAGTCCCACTTGAAAACTACATTTATGAACTTCTGAACATTATCACACCCTGCCCAAAATCATGACCACATCCTTGTCCAGGTGCCTCATTTTGGGTAGGAAAGGACTCAAAATCTCAAGCATTTCATAGGATTTGCATGTTGAAAAGAAAGGGGCTGGTTTACTCGCCCACATCATGTACACACATTTCACAGAACACATGCTGGAGACATAGAGTTATTATTTGAATAATGAGTGCATTTTAGTGAGGGGCTGATACAGCAATCTTACCCTGATGAAGTGTGTCTGCACGTCATTCAGCATTCTTGGAACTGTGAAAAGCAGGAAATGCTGAATCCATTATAAATGTCTAAAGGTTTATTTAACAATGGGCTGATGCAACATCCTTTGAAAGGCCTTCCTCGGCAAAAGAGCTGATTTTAAAAGGCAGAGATAAATAGGAACTGAATTGCATGAAGCCCTCATGGAAAGGTGAACTGAGAGGTTGTGTTTGACTACAAGTCTCAATACAATTCCAGAAGCTATTTAAATACATAAATATTTAAATGGTGAAAACCAAGCAGACTTGGAAAGGAAGAGTGTGCACTAAAATAGACAAGTACAGAGAAATAGGACCCTGAGTATGACCCATATGCTGAGGTTTGAAAACTGTCAAACTACAGCTCCCTAGGAGCTTGGATACACCAGTTATTCCAGTGATGCTGCTCGTGCTTCTCTCCAAAGGATGTGGCTGTGACTAAGGATCTTATTGGCCTCTCTTCCCACAGGGCAGCATGGCAAGCCTGGTGACCTCCTGTTATCTATAAGCTAATAAATCTGGTGTCAGGACAGAAATCAAACATACATGAACACCAGTGAGTTTAATCTGGGTGTCCAGCAATACAAGGGTGTAAGACACCATGCTGAGTACTGCCACAGATCATTCTGCTCAGCACAAGCAGTATCTCCTCCTCAGGATGCCCAGTGTCCTGGGTTCAGCAGTAGCAGTCATTTTTTTCCTTCTTAGTAGCTGGTGCCTTGGAACAGCACTGATAACACCGATGTTTTTTGTTGCTACTCAGTAATGTTTACTCTGACCAAGGACTTTGTGAGTCTCATGCTCTGCCAGGAAGGAGGAGAAGCTGGGAGGAAGCAGAGACAGGACACCTGACCCAAACTAGCCAAAGAGGTATTCCATACCACAGCACATCATGCCTACTATATAAACTGGGGGCAGTTACCCAGAAGGGTGGGATCACTGCTTGGTCGGGCTGGGTATTGGTCGGCGGGTGGTGAGCGGTTGTATTCCCTTCCCNAGCAGAGACAGGACACCTGACCCAAACTAGCCAAAGAGGTATTCCATACCACAGCACATCATGCCTACTATATAAACTGGGGGCAGTGTCGTGGTTTAAACTGAACCCAGGACAGGCAGTTACCCAGAAGGGTGGGATCACTGCTTGGTCGGGCTGGGTATTGGTCGGCGGGTGGTGAGCGGTTGTATTCCCTTCCCTTGTTATTTCCCTTATCATTACTATTATTGGTGGTAGCAGCAGTGAACCTTAGTTACTGGCTCTGAATTACTGACTGGACTTAAACCACAACACCCAGCCCCGTCAGGTTCTGAAGGGCTGTTTCCCTAAAACATCTGCAGAGAAGCACACAGCAAGAGATCTAAACCTCACCGGATTTTGTAGTGAACTTCATTCTTCTTCAAAGAAACAGGACAATACCTAAAAAATACTACTTACATTCAGAAACAGGCTAAGCAGACCAGGATTAGTTGGTACATTTCCTTGAGAAAATGAATCCTTGATGCCATTGTGAAACGAAAGCAATAAAAAAGAGGTTTAGAACTATCTATTTCCCACTTGGTTACCTTTAAATACAAGGCCTAGCTTGATCAGAGTTGCCAATCTAACAAACTTGGTGTGCTTTTATCACTGAGAACACAAGGCTAGAAACAACCTTCCAGCAAACAGCTTCCTAAAAATGTACTCATGCATATATATATATGTTCTTGTAGATACAGACAAACTGGGGAATGGACATATGCTGACTTCTGCTTCTCTCAATACAGTCTGGCCTGTGGCTTTCCTCCTCCTGTTGCAGTAAAAAGAGAGCAATTTTTCAAGTTTATACCAAATGTCATTCTATTTCATTTCCAAATACAATCTCGCAGAGAGAAGGTTCGCTCTGCACTGCTTCCAATCTCTAAAGTTAATATACAAATTTATATTCCTTTTTCCCCCTCTCTCTCCTAAATGAAGAGGCGTAATTACCAGGAACGCTCGCTACAAATGCATTGAGCGCCAAGGGAGAAGGAGCTGTCACCACTGGACAGCTGCAGGAGCCACCCTTCTCTCCCTCCTGTTCCCAGAGGATCCTGCTTAGGAGGCAGTCTCTATCCTTCCTATTAGCAGACGTAGGTCACACATCAGCCCCTCCCTTTCCAAGCAGGACAATCATAAGGAATAGAATAACAAAACTCACTTCGCCTGTCAAGGAGCCATCGGTACTCACAAGAATGATTCCTCCCAAATTCCCCTTTTGCCTCTCTCTGGCTCTGCTGCCCTCTTGGGTGGTGGCTGTCATTGAGGTTTCCTTAATAACAGCAGAGAAACTCAGATCTAAACATTCAGTGCCAGTCTCAACCCTCTCCCCATTTCCAGCACCCTCTCAAAAGGAAGATTGATTATTATAATCAGACTTTGCTCTGACACAGCATTTGCATTTTCAAAGCACAGCATAGTCATTAACTAATTCATCTCCCCCAGGGAGCCCTGACGAGCTTTCACCTCTCTCCCCTCTGCTTCCCAATCTGCAGGCAGCCCACAGATTTCCATCAAACACCTCCCCTCTACATTGTGCTGCACAAGTGAAACTCCAGACAAGCTCAGTGAGCCAAATCCAGCCCTGCTGCAAAGGAGCACAGCTCTGCTATTAGCAGTTGAAGAACTGAACACACAGACACCCTATTCAAACTGGTTAGCTAAGGTTTCCTTATGTAAACCACAATGGTACAGGGTATTGCAGGGAACAGGCTCTGTCCTGCAAAGGAGGGCCCATAGGAAGGGGGTCCCAAAATTATTATGCTCCCATGTCATAGATTCCCAGATTGGTTTGGGTTGGAAGGGACCTTAAAGCCCATCCAGTTCCATCCCCCTGCCATGGGCAGGGACACCCTCCACTAGACCAGGTTGCTCCAAGCCCCGTCCAATCTGGCCTGAAACACTGCCAGGGATGGGGCAGCCACAGCTTCCCTGGGAACCCTGTGCCAGCGCCTCAGCACCCTCACAGGGAAGAATTTCTTCCTAATGGCTGGTCAAAATCTCTCCTCTGTCTGTTTAAGGCCATTCCCCCTTGTCCTGTCACTACATGCCCTTGTAAAAAGCCCCTCTCCAGGTTTCTTTTAGGCCCCCTTTAGATACTGGAAGATTGTTATAAGGTCTTCCCTGAGCTTTTTCTTCTCCAGGCTGAACAAGCCCAGCTCTCTCAAGCCTGAGCTACATGCCCAAATGTCACCACGTGAAAAAGGATGCATCCATGTCACACCCTCCAAACCCCATTCTCCTGCACAGCCCTTCCAACAAGCTCTCCCCCAAACACCTACAACACACCTCTGCCCCAGGACTCCCTTTCCTGCCCCTGCTTCAGTCTCTTCTCACATTCTAAAGCTGCCAGATGCTGACAGTCCCCACTCATCCACCTCCCTTTGGTCATCTCCACATCCCAGTCCAGCAGAACTGTGGACCTCTGCACAGGTGCTCCATGCAACAGCAGGTTACTGTTGATGAGCAATAATGTCTAACTGGAAGCAACTAACCTGTACCAGATGAGCCATTTCAGATAACTCCTGTCTGGAGTCATCTGAAAAAAGAGAAAATCAGGAAAATATTTCTTTTCTCTACTGTTACCTCGCAGCAATGTCCTAAGGACCAAGACCTCCTATGAAAACTAGAGATGCAAAGGGTGGGCAAAACCCTGCAGCCTTGCCCAGCCTGAATGCTCCTGTGACCCTTCAGGGAAACACTTAGGGACCTTTTTCACAAGTGGTATATACAACATTATATACTAGCTCTGGAAGTATCCTGTCCTTCTGTTTGAAGTTCAGATGCTGTGCTAATGCTACAGCAGGTCTGAAAGCAACTGCCATGGTCACCAGCAGGGACCCCATGTCAAGAGCAAGTAACATGCAATGCCAGTCAAGTCATCACATAGGTATCAAAGTTCTGACAGTTTTGTCTTCCTGAGCTTTGTTCCCCAATTTATGCTGCATTTATTTCTTTCCAGTAATTCTGGGATGGAAGCAAGATGTGACAGTTCAGAAATAAGCACTGCTGGACAATTCAGCAGGATGGAAGCTGGCTCAGAGCTCAAGATGAGCAAAACTGGAAAGTTCATCGGAAAGAAGAGCAGTAAGACCCACCAAGAGAGGAAAACTGGAGATGTTAATTTAAAACCCTAGATTATTTAAATATAATTACATGTTTCAACTTTTACTCCCAGGGGAAGGAGCACACAAAAAATCCTTTCCTCTCAGCCTGTCCTGTTCACACTCTCAGATGCCACTGAGACCTCGCCACCACAGTGTGCCAGCCAAACTTGACACTTGCATGCACAAACCCCTTCTCTCCGCTCTAACAGCTCATTCTGAAGAAGGATCACCTAATTTCCATGTTCATTCAGCTCAGAGCCTCTGTGCTGTTATCAGCCTCACTCCACCACCTTCACCAGCATGTAGATGACTGTTTCCTTTAATTACTGCCAAGAGCTCCTCCCATCAGGGAGAGCAAAACAGCTGCTGTCCACGGAGAGAAGAAACTCTGGAGTAATTAAGCCTTAAACAGCAGACACCTCCTACCCATTATCCCTGGTTAGAACAGCAAAACACAGTAACAGTCTCTTTAGGGAACCTGTCCTGGTGTTGGACTGAATGTGCTGCAACCCTGTCCAGTGCAGCCATGGCACTGGTGCAATGGAAGAACCTGCTCTCAAGAACATCACTCAGATCACTTCTTCAGTGCAGCAGCAGGAATGTTTGCTAGAAGCATGTCTTCCAGCAGCTGTAATTCATAGGCACAGCAACAAATAAATCTGCAAAGATGCTGTATTTCCTCTGTACAAAGTTTGAATACAGTTTGTTGCCTGAAAATATAACCTGGAGGAGTTTCTAGAGCATTCAGTCAGCAATTGGTAGCTTGAAAGCCCACCTCTTGCCCCCCCATCAGTTTTCTTGTTGAAAAATCATCACATAATAAACAGCCAGGGAAGAACCTATGCATTTACCAACCACCTAGGAAGATAAAAGGTGAAAGGAAAGAGGAATCTAACATCCATTTTTGTTCCTTTGTCTCCTAACATAAATACAGTGGAATCAATCTTTGCTTAATACTGTAAAGACAGCAAAGGAGACTTAAAAATTGAACTTAATCCTTTTGCTTCAACTCACATGGAACAATCCACAGCCTGTACTTCAATATGCTTTTAAGCGCAGCTTTCACTCCCACTGCATCTGCAGCCCAATTTTACATTTCACTACAGCTGGAGCACTGTTTTCTGGACACAGAGAGAGAGGGTTAGCAGGGGCCACCAGAGCTTATACTCAAGAGTGGTTTCTGAACTCCCAGAGATGGGAAATACAAGGATGAGGCAAGAGATGCAGCTATAGGAAAACAGCAGCTCTCTCAACAGAGCCTCCAGCTGCCTTCAAAGAAGCAGCTGACGCTTGAAGGAGTCTTGTTCCCCAAACCCTTACCCAAAGAACAAACTAAGGAGCAGATTTAAGGTTTTCTATCTTAATGACCCATTCTGAGGCCCTCCTGCAACAACAAGCAGTGGGCTTTTAATGCATAAGAAGTGGGGAAATCTCTCTGCTTGTGCCAAAAAGCAAAGGTTACAGGGCCCTGCCAAGACTGCTCTGCCCATTGTAGCCTCTGAGGATTATTCCCTGTGGTTCCCTTCAAGTGCCAGCAAACAATCATAGCACAAAAAGCAATTTCCTCTCAAATACTGTGTGTTCAGTTCTGGTGCCAAAGCAGGAATGTGGCATTCTAACCTTTGGTGAACATGTTCTTGCTGCCACCAATAATAAACTCCGAGGTGCAGCTCGGAGGGGAGCGAAGGTGTAATAGTTGTGTGACGGATGACATTAGCACAGAACACAGCCTCAACAGGACAGGGCCTGGCAGGAGCTCGGTTTTATACAGCCAGTCTTTAGAGGTTAATGAAATATTCATAAATAAGTCAAAATTCTCCTGACAAGCCAGATCCTGTAGTACAACAAAGAGTTGTCAGCCTCAATTAAGCGATTCCAAAGAGGAAGGGCACAGCCATTCATTATTTACTAAGAGGTCACAGGAAGGATTCTGCCCTATGATCCTCCTCTCTCCATGGATAAATTAGGTTTTACAGCTCCTGCTGCAGGACTCTGCTGTCCTGACAGAATGGCTCAGAGAGACCCCAACCTACCACCACCACCACTACTACCTGCACCCAGCATCGATCAGCCGAACACAAAATCCACTGGGAACAAGCTCTTCTAAGGCCACTGAGGCACAAAAAGATTGAAAGCAGGAGAAGTAACACAGGAGGCTGATGGGGCTCTCAATGCAAGGACTATGTCTTAAAAATCTCATGTTTTTTTAAAGCCTTTATCTCCCTTTCTGTACACACAAAGCCAGCCGTGGGCAAGTAGCAAAGTATCCAGCAATCTTTGATCTGCCTGCACATCCACTGAACAAGCCCCTCAATGCCCCCTAGATGTAGAGGTAGAGATCTTCACATGCTCCCTCATGCCCAGAAAAAGCTGTGCCTATAGAATTGTGTTTCTCAGATCAGATCTCTCAGGATGCTCCCCTTCTGATGCAGCTACAACTCCTCAGGTCTGTGAAAGCAGGAGGAAACTGGTCTCCATCCTTGTCACAAGCAAATTGGAATCAATGATTGCTTTGTCCCATCCTAACATGACAGTTCAACAGACCAGGTCTTCCTTTCCCTCTCTGGACACACACTGGAACCACATGTTCCTTCTACAGCTTCTCCTTAGGCAAGGCAGAAGAAAGGAACAAAAGTTATGGAATCCTAGGGATATCCTGGACCTCTCATCTGTTTTTTCCCTATCTTTCAAAGTGCTGAACATAACAGAGAGCCCCTGTACCCTCCAGGAAATTTCAGCTCAGTTAAAACAAAACCACAAGAGTTATAGGCCCATAAACTTCTCACAGCCACTGTAAACACAAATGAAGTCTAGAAAAGCACAATACTTGAATGCATATTAGTTATGCATTTGTACCTCAAGGCTGTGCCTACTATAGTAAGGCCTCTGATAATATTCCCATCCCATTCATTTTATTTAACCAAGTAACTCATTGTAACTCAGATGCTATAGTGACAACAGCAGCACTGACAACAGGACCTCTCTTAGAGCAGCAGAGCAGCATCCTTTGCACAGGAAAATGATTCACCTTTCTCCTCCTCTCCACAGCTAAAGAGACAAAGCCCTACCCCTTCTCCCTTCCCAGTCCTTGCTCCAGTTACAATCCTGCAATGCAAAGGTGAGAGCATATTACTAACTTGCAGCCTGTTTCCAAGTTGAATTGCCAAGAAGGAAGGCATTGTGTTTGCCAATACAGTTTGGATTTTATAGCTGCACCTATAGCATGGAGGGCACTTCAAATGACAGGCTCAGAGTCAGGTCCTTGTCCGTGCATTGCATCTGAGCTGGAATAGCTGTCTGTGTTTGGGTCAGACTGTTTTCCCACAGGGATCCCAAAGGTAGGAGCAGCAGTCAGGCAGCTCTCCACTTCAGGATGCTCCATTCCTTCTCTCTCAGAGTCCTAACCCCATGTCAGCCATTATCACCCCCGATGAGAAAATGAAACCAGTCCTGTTGAAACCAAACGGTGCTGCTGAGTTCCATAAAACTTTCATGTTAATGGATCCACCAGCAGGTTCATTTGTGTAATGGGACTTTTAAACAGACCGTTTATTTCTTTTTAATTTGAAGGGAATGTACTGTTTGATCCCATGTGCCTGGCTCGCTTTTTAAAACAGAGATAAACCAGAGGAATTGACTCACTGAGTCTCCTCTTCCAGCCTAATTAAAATAGCACTGAGATATTAATGTGCAGCAGTGCCAGCGACTGATCACCTCTTTGCTCTACAGGCAGTTTGTCAGCACTCATCTACCATAATCCCTAAGCTTCCATCACCCCCTTTGCTTTGCCCCCAGTCACACACAATAGATGCTTCTCGTGTTGACAGCGTTCTGCATGTTGAATGGGAATTTTCCAAGAGGGAATGTGCAGCAGGTGCAACACAACCAGCTGAGGCTGTTCATCATTCCCTACACTGAAAGAGGAGGAAAAGAAGTAATCCCTCTGTTCCTCAGAGCTCACTATATTCCTACAGCATGAGGAACAGCAAGGATTAATTTTAATGTACTTGTTTACAACAAGCACTGTGAGAGAGCTCTGAGAGTGGAAAAGGAGAGTAACTCTGAGTGCTCCCATCCCCCTGTTCTAGGGTTTAATCCACCTGGAGAACCAAAGCTCTACAGGAAAAACATAGAAAAAAGTTGAAATAGGGCGTCAATGGCTCCTGCATTTCACCACCTCATTCCAACAATCCCATTTCTAAATTAACAGGATAAAGTAAAGAATAATATGAACACTGTGAAGTGTGTAGAGAGCAAACAAGCAACAAAGAGCTCTGCTGAAGTAAAACTAACCTGATAGAGAAAAAGCTGCCTCAGACATCGATCATGAAAACGTGTTTAAAACAAACAAAATTCACTGAAGATCTTGGGTCAAAAAATATAAACACACAGACAACAGCTGATAGCACAAAGCACTGAGGCTTTATCACAAAGGAGCATAAAGAGATCAGAAAGAAGCAGCCACGTGAAAAGTGAAGGAACAGCAGCAGCAGTGAAATATAATAGTGCAAATCCCCCAGAAGACTCCTGCGAACTGAGCCTTTGTGAGTCAGAAACTAGAGAGGAGGACAAAGCCTTGGGTACATTAACTGATCACAGGATGAACACCAGTGCCATGAGGCAGTGGAAATGGGTAACATGAGGGTGTAATGGAAGAGCTGAGCTCTATTTCTTTGCCAGAAGGGTGGTCGGGAATTGGAACAGGCTGCCCAGGGAAGTGGTGGCATCACTGCCCCTGGAAGTACTCACAAACCATGTGGATGAGGCATTTAGTGACATGGTCTAGTGGTAGCCTTGGCAGTGCTGGAGTAAAGGTTGGACTTGATGACCTAGTTGATTTTATGATTCTACCCAGGACAGAGAGGTACAAGATACTCCTACAGAAGATACTTCTGTACAAGCTACTGCTGGAACATTGTGTGGACTGACGTGACCACTGTATTTCCTCATCTTTTAAGAAGACAAGAGAGAAATGGAAAGAGATTTAAAGAAAGGTGCAGGATTCATGAGGAGACCAAAGAGCCTGTTTTAAGAGAAGACTGTAAGAGCTTGATTTGTTTAACCTAGACAAATGAAATGCTAGAGAAGAACAACTGTTCGCTGTAAATATGTCACAACATAAATATTGAGGGAGGAAGAACAGTCACTGTAGCTTAAGGAGAACATTAGCACAAGAAAAAAATGGCTATTAGCTGCACATACATTTTCAGTTGGAATTGGGAAGATTGCAGCTCTCAGCAGTCTTTCAATGATAGGAATGGCACAAATAACCAAAGCAGTTTCAAGACAAACTTGATAAATTTATGAACTGAAGTATATGCTGCAATTGCCTTAGTTACCAAAGGACTCAACTTTATGATCTAAAAGTCCTCTTCCAGTCTTCTGTTACTATATCATTTCATTCTGGCCAAGCTTTTTTGCTGCCTCTTTATAACCAGATTCATGTTTTTCAATCTGATTTGAGAACTTGGTATTTCCCTAAAATTGCCTTAGTGGAACTATTGCTGTGTTCATGCTGCTGCTCAGGCAAGTGCCACACTACTCATCTGTCTTGGGTTTGCTGGTCTCACATAAGGTGTTAGGATAAAATCTGTCAGATGGGAAGAAGATTTGCTGGCACCTTGCTAAATCAATTCAGAAATGATGAAATACACTTTTGATCGATGGAGACTTCCTCCACTGATCCGTCATCTCCTTTCCCCTCCCAACCTGTTTGTTCTATACGTGTTGCAGCAAAGCTTCACTGTTATTTATGAGTATCATGGTTCAGTAATCTAATCCCACATTTAATATGGAATTATGATATAGAGAATGTACATTTCCACTAATGACCACCACTTTTGTTCTTATGCCTGGGGATTGTAGTTCTTAGTTTGTGCTTAATAACTCTAAAACAAGAATTAAACAAACTACATTGGTAAGTTACCCAGGGCAGGTCTTCAATAGTGAAGTTCACTTCTTTTATATTATCATTGTTCTAATCTGAAAAGTAAAATGTAACAGAATTTTGATCCTTGCCAGGTATTTCTCTGAAGTACCAAAAGTTACAGTTCTTACAAGTCTGGAATTCTGGTGCATGAACTAGAAAGCAGTGTCTTTCAAAAACAATGCAAATGGTTTATGGCCTGTGTGCGTCTCTTCTTGTTGATGTATTCCTGCTGCTGTGATCTTCCCAAGCTCTTTGTAATTAACTATATTGCTTCTAGTTAATAGCCAGCTCCCAACTACAGCACACACAGTGTTTTCAGTTTCCTTCTTTCATGTATTCTCCCTTCCATCTTCCTAACTTTTCCTGATGATCACCAGTGTAGGTACTGACTGACATTTAAATTAATCCAAAATGCGATGGTTTCATCAGACTGAACACATGATTTGGCTCCTTACTTATTCCTGACCTGCTGCCATTAAGTAAAGGTCTCCTGTTCTTTGCAGAATGTTAACCCACACTTTTACTCAAGGCAAGGGGCATTCGTTATTTCATTTTAAGGTATCTTTATTTCCTCTATATGGACACTCCATTTATGCCATTCACTTTGTGACAGCTACATTCTTGGACTTCAAATCTTCTTTACCTCCCATCCTGCTAAGCCATAATTCTTCTGATTCTTATATCCATCCTTTTTAATCTGCTGGAGAGTGAAATAAAATTTGTTCCAATGAGCAGTCTATAGATTTCAGAGCCCACATGGGCCAAGCTGTCTTTTGAAGATGAAAGCTAGAAGATACCCAGACCACTCCAGGGCAATGAAAATACAGGTGATCCAGTTTTAAAACCAAGCTGACTTCCCTCAGGGACTAATGATGGAGAAAAGAAATCTCTTGACATGAATGCCCCCTGCACCAGACCCAGAGTGTAAGCTCAGGGGTCACAGCTGTTGCTGGATGGCAAGCTTGAGCCAGTTTCTTCCTGTCTATAACGGGATATCAAAAAGACAAATGAAAATGAGAAAAACTAACACATCTTCTGCTTCCCTCCCTCAGGGAGAGAAAGAAAAAAGAATATAACAAACAAGAAAGCATTCCCCACAAGCTACATTTTGCTGTGAGGGAAGCAAGCTCTCAGCTCTCTGCCAGTAGAGCATTAAACTAACATACCATAAGAAGATAGATCCTTGGACCACGAAACAGGGAGCCACATGTAAACTCCGAGTGCAATCTCCTGGCACATCCTGGAGATAAAGATGTTGGAGCAGGTGCCTTGATAAAGAAAGCTTCCAGTGCTGCTAAAATGGTCAGGAAAGATGAATATATGCATACACAGTAATTGCAGGAAAGAAGTGTGCATGGACATCAACACCAATTCAGAACAAAACCCATTATTTCAGCAAATAAAAGAAACACAAACCCCACAGATGTGTGGGACAACTAAATCATCTGAGCCCTATCAGACCAGTGACTCAGACATGTGCTATTCCTTGGAAGACTGTTCCCTTACAACAGGAACACACTCAAACTGTGAATAAAGCAAAATAAATAAATGAAGGGTTAGAGGAAGAGAAAAATCAAAGTTTCACTGTTAATTACACAGCACAATGATAAGGGTAATTTTTCTTAAATCAGAAAATAAATCCGAGGTTCAAGTTCCCTGAAGGATATAAAATATTAGAGGATTTTTTATGGTTGTAATCACAAACCCATTTCTCCAGCCACTACCGGCCGTGTCTAATTAGGGCAAAGGATGTTAATGATACAGAGGCCCAGCCCAGAGACGTCCTCCCTTGCAATATTAATTGCATTTAGGGAAAGACGCATGAATTGTGCTTATACAAGCCAATTACTCTGGGTTTGCTAATTAATACTGGAAAGTTGAACTGCCTTTGTCTTGTCAACTGTAATTAGCTGAAGATGTTTAAATTTCTTTCCTTTTTTTCTTTTCTTCCAGTAGTAAACTCACTGTTAGCTGGCAAGCAAGGAAATCATATACCGAGTCCTCAGTGCAGCCTGTGCAAGCCCACCTCACTTTCCTCCAGCAAGGCCTTGTGCCCTGGCCCTGCATGGTGTCCCTTGTAGCATACACCACCCTTTATCTCATATCCCCATGGACACAATTCCCTGAACTAGGTAAAGCCTCCTCTTCCCAAGGACACAGAGCATGCTAATATTGTCTTATTGAGGCCATGTTCCCATCAGATTTATCCCACAAGTGTGTAAGGAATGTCGAGTTGATTCGTGTCAGTATTGTGCGGGATATCGGCCTGACTCACGTCAAAGTTGTAATAATCCTCATGATAACGTGTAACCAATGTGAACATTGTGTTGTGTGTGGATCAGAGATCCCTTGTGAGCATTGTAATATGTGTGGTTTAAATGATTTTGATTGTAGCAATGAAGATAGTCCAATGTGAAATAAAAATAATTTTTTTGCATTAATGGTGAAAGGGAAAAATCATTAGTTTGTTGTATGTGGTTAACTTAGGGGATAATTTTGTAAGAAACTAGAAACTGCTGTGTAATCATTAACCTAACCACAAGAAGAAAACAAGATATGTCTTAGTTTCGACCAAAAGAAGCAACCATATAAGGAGAAAAACCTTAGCTACCCGCTTCCTGCTTTTGTGTGTACCCCATTGTGCAAGATTCCACCCCAAGATGAGACCCCAAGACCCGGAGGGCCCAATGAAAAGAAGACAAGTAACCACCTAGCAAAGACAGACTGGTCGAGAAGATGGTTGGACAGAAGAGCTAAAGGGGATAAAAAGAGGCCTCCCTTGGGACTCGGCGTGTGTTCTGGTGGAGCGGAGACTCCCCACGCACCCAGTGCTGTTTGCCTATTGCCTTTCTACCTTAATCATTTGTAAAATTAATAAATTAATTTTTAAGCAATGAAGATTGGCTTCTCACATTTATAACAAGTGTTTTAACTGTTGCTATGTAAAGAACAAATTATTTACCAGGGCATCCAAGATGCCTCTTTAAGCATACACGGAAGCCTATCAAACTTCTCACTGAGATCCAATCAGCCAATTTACTGCCCCCACAGCACATTGCTTCATTTCCTGTGGTCTGGGGAAGGTGGCAAAGCCATGAGCACATTTCAGGATGGCAGCAGAGACGTCACCTCTACAGAGGTTTATCCCAGAAGCAGACCAAAGACTCAGCAAACTGTATGTTTAT
The DNA here is from genome assembly GCA_002631895.1 of Agapornis roseicollis. Classification (NCBI taxonomy): domain Eukaryota; kingdom Metazoa; phylum Chordata; class Aves; order Psittaciformes; family Psittacidae; genus Agapornis; species Agapornis roseicollis. Next base: position 22,542 of record NDXB01000232.1, read on the forward strand.
TCTGTTTCACTTAGGGCCATAGGCCTGTTTGCAGAATGGCTGATGAAAAGCAATAGCCACATCCATCAGCATCCAGAGCAGGGCGAGCCCTTCTGCATCCCCCCAGCTGTGGAGTCTTAACATCAAACTAACAAGCAGTGGATCACAGGTGAAAAAGGGGGAGAGGGATGAAAGGGAAGGTAAGATGCCAGGAATCCAAATTAGGCAAACAATTGCTTTAAAGGAGTCTGAAAATAAGGCCATTCAGGTGAGACTCTGAACTGGAGAGGAGGGAGAAAAAAACACTAAGGTACATTTTGTTGTTTGGCAGTGAGGAGAGTGGGGCTGATGGTATAACTGCTGAGCACTGAGGCAGGCAGCTGATAGAACAGCCCCATGCAAAGGGGGCACACCTCTGCCACAAACGTTGGAGTGACACATCTTCCCCTTTCAGGGAAATTTCACTTGAGGATGCAGAGTCCCTGCTTATGGCAGGCGGGTTGGAACTAGATGATCTTAAGGTCTTTTCCAACCCTAACTATTTTATGATTCTAAGAACCATCTACTACCACCAGTGAGAAGAAGCAATACTGTCAGGTTTCCCCTCAAAAGGGAGAAAGAGGCAAAACAAATCTCTTTCCCTCTGTATGAATCAATTTTCCTATATTTATTGAATGCAATTCAAAGTACTGAATAAAGCCTACACCTCACAATTGTCTCAGCACCACATAGCACAGGCTATTTGTGTGAGGTTGAGGTCAGCTTTACTGGAAGATCACAAGGTGTGCAGTCTTCCCCTGAGTAACCCTTGGGAGTAGGCACTGAACACTGACTGCTGCTTTATAGTCTGCGGATGGATGATGCACAACACCAATTAATGCTTCAACACTGGAAGTTCCAGTTTCTCCAGCTCTCTGGTGGCCTGTTCAATACAACAAACTTTTAAAGGCAAACAAGCAACTCAAAATTCAGGCTTAATAAGAAAAACTTTGAAATGCTTAAAACCACCAAACATTACAACACTTGAAACACAACAGCAAATTTTCCTCTGGTAAGTAGAGTGAGCACAATGGAAAATCGATTATATAGAATTCCTTACTGTAACAAGGCAGCATGTCATGAGATCAGATGGGAAATAGGATTCATTCAGTTTCCTTTGGACATGGCAGTTTTCACCTGTGTCACCACAGAAAGCAGCTGGGCATACAAAATGTTGCCCTCAACATAAGAGCACCCCAGAACTGGGATCATTTAACACTCTCATTATAAAAATGCTGATGTTGAAACAACAAGGAGCACAAATTACATCAAAGATCCCACCATATGTATGGCAACCTCTTAATAATACAGCAGGGACATGTCAGTTCTGCCCTTCAGTACCCTAAGTAGAGTTCAGCACAAGTCTAAAAAGACTCATGTTAGCACTGGAGTTTATGATTGGATGTTAGAACAAATGTCTGTTTAGTACCTACTTACTAGCCAGTGATGCATGCCTGGTTTTTCATTAGTAATAAAGTTAATCCAGTATAAAACACATCTATAGAATGTAGTGGGTATCTTGGGGAATGCTCAGGTTTTTCTTGTGACTACAAAAAGCTGCAGGAATCCCACAACTTGCCTGTTAGCAAAAACACTGGTTCACAAACTTAATGCTTACACCTCATTTATTCCTGAGTAAGAAGAATCATATACAATACTCATGAAACTGCACATAAACTTCTCTAGAGCCTGGTTTTGTGGCTTCTATTATTTCTGCTTCTTAAGGGAACTGCCAATAAAATAGACAAACCCAGCAGAAAATTAACAGATACTGTAAAAAACACTTTGTGGCAATTCTGTTGTATCTCATCTGCTTGTCCTTTGCACACTTGAGACTGAATCAAAAGCCCCCAGAGAAAGGAGTTAATTCAGTATGAAATTCAGTGCTTGCTTCTAATCTAGAACTGCTAACAAAGAGAAAGGAAATTGCCAAAAAAAGGGGAGACAGACCACTAGATTTCATCCAATACTTATTCCAGGTGAATATGGTGCCAAGAGCAGCAGTAACAATACCAATTTTTACAATGCTTGTTACTCATCTCTGAATGTTTGGAACTGATCCACTGTTTCAGTGAACTGAACTTTGAGTGTTAATCTTCTGTAAAAAACCCAAAAAGATGAACACTTACCATCTCTGCTCTTTGCTTGTGATTCCCCACTTCTTCCAGAACTTGAGATAGCTGAGCCTTCAACACAAAGAAAAATAGGAAATGAAGTCCAGATCATATTATCACTACAAAAAACTGCACTCCTTATCACACCCCCACCCGTCCCTCAAATACAGACTTCTATAGAATCACAGTAATTCAGACTGTAAGAATCCCTGCCCATAGCAGGCTCAGCTCCTATCACTTGAGTTCTAAGTATCAGCAAAGGGGTGAACTCCAAAAGCTCTCCAAGCAACCTGTGTGCACTGGGTTTGCATGGCAAGGTGCTGGTAATGGCAGGCTACAGGGGTGGCTTCTGTGAAAAGCTGCCAGAAACTTCCCCTGTGTTTGACAGAGCCAGTGCCAGCCAGCTCCAAGATGGACCCACCAAGACTGAGTCCATCACTAGTTGGTGAAGGATAGAAAAGACTTGACACATTTTTCTTCAGGAAAACTTTTGGACAGGACAGAAATAATACAAAGGGATGGGAGAAATGAGAAACACAAGCAGGACATATTCCATAATAAACCTGATGTATAATATGGCTGAGTGAAAATAACCAAACCCAAACCTCTCAAGCTGCTATACTAGCAGAGACCAAGAGGCGACCCTGGGCAGCAAGTCCAAACCAGCAGCATGATAACAGCAGATCAATATGATTTGGAGAAGCAATCAGATCAGAATTAAATCACAGAGTAGGTTTCCTTCATTGCATTTATTTCCAGGCAGCTCATCTCATAGGGAAAGAGTAGCTAACTAGTGGGAATTCTGAGAACAGCAACTAAACTTACTAGATTGCTGGAAGAAATGATTTATGAAGATTAAAAGATATTTTAAATGTATGGTTTGCCTGCAACTCCCACAGAAGAGCAAAAGGGACATATTTAATCTGTTGAGAGTTGTTACAATGATACAGCTGGAAAACAGGAGGCTTTTCCAGGACAGCAAATGCTGTCCGATGCTCTTGTGGGCTGGAGCGGGGTGCTTCCTGCCTGTGCCCAAGTAGGCAGGCATGGAATCACGAGACAAAGCCTCAACTTTCAGTGGGTCCCCTGTGTCTGCTCTTGCCTGGCTGTGAAACAGATGATCTAAATGCTTTATCACGTCCAGTTTGTAAACATTAGTCCTACCCCAGACTTTTTATTAGCTTAAATCAAATATTGAACCTAGCTCAGCTGTTAGAGGACAGCTGCTTGCAAAGTGATTCACTGCCATATTCCTTCTAGGCCACAAGAAAATACAACCTAATCACCAGCAGCATGACAGATGCACACATTTTTAATTATGAAGAAGAAACTGGGCTCTGAACTTATCCCTGTGTCTCACTTCATCAGAGGGTTTCAGGGAACCTGCCAACCACCACAGCCATGGAAGGAAGGAGCTACAGAGAGCCCTGCAGTGGTGCTGAGGCCCTGCACGCAGCCCCCACTTCAGGCGTTTACCAGAACATAGCTGAAAGAAATAGTGTTATGCTGTCTCTTGGACTTTAACTTTTCAGGAGTGAACTGCTGGAATTCTCTACTGGCCACTTCCAGCCAACAGAAGCATGAACCGGAGCTATTCAGGGTGGTCAGGAAGGCCATGGTGTGCAAGAGTCTTTGACACCTGCATCAGTAGGCACAAAAGGATTATCTGTAGCAAATGCAAGAGCAGTTTGCCAGTCCCATCTCAGAGTTTCTTAGAATCACAGAATGGTTTGGGTTGGCAGGGACCTTAAAGTTCATCAGGTTCCAACCCCCTGCCATGGGGAGAGACACCTTCCACTAGACCAGGCTGCTCCAAGCCCCATCCAACCTGGCCTTGAACATTGCCAGGGATGGGGCAGCCACAGCTTCTCTGGGCAACCTGCACTAGGGCCTCACCACCCTCACAGTAAAGAATTGTTTCTTAATGTCTAATCTAAAATCTCCCCTCTGTCAGTTTAAAGCCATTCCCCTTTGTCCTGTACCTACAGGCCCCCGTAAAAAGTCCCTCTCCAGGTTTCTTGTAGCCCTTTTAGGCACTGGGAGCTGCTCTAAGGTCTGCCTGGAGTCTTCTCTTCTCCAGGCTGAAAAAGCCCAGCTCTCTCAACCTGTCTCCAGAGCAGAGGTGCTCCAGTCCATCTTCATGGGCTCCTCTGAACTATGTCCAACAGCTCCCTCTTTCTTATGTTGTTGCTCCCAGAGCATATCTGCACAGGGGTGTGGGGGGTGGGGTCTTATGAAAACTAAGTAGAGGGGGAGAACTTCTTGGACACACTCCTTTTGATGCAGCCCAGCATATGGCTTATTGCACTGGGGAAAGCAATGTCCTACCTACATGTAGCTCAGCTGTTTTACAGGCTTATTGATTGATCACATTCAACTTGGGTTTCTCAGGGATCTCTCCATAGGGTAGACTTGCATGCTGAACTTTCAGACTATGCATAAAAGTTAACTTAAAGCCCCAAGGAAATTCTCATTACTTAATACACATGTTAAATTCCCATGGATCACTGAGTTTAAGCACTAACAAATCTGATAAGCAAGCAGTTATTAAGAATCAGATATACAAACACATGTAAAGTCCAATTTGCCCTCTGAAGGAAACACAACCAGGTAAAAGAAAATCAAGTAGGAAAAACTCAAACCCTCTCAAGTATTTCAGTCAATTACTTTCAGCCTCAAAAAAAGAAGTTTGTCAATTCAAAACATTCATCTTACATGACAACACGGCCTAATCTACTGCCAATGCTACTGTCATCCTGAAAAGAAGAGCATGGCAGGAAGGGGAAGATAACCTGTGCTCTGGCCTCACAGGGATACTGCAGCTCAGGGCTGAAAAAGGCACAGGAATGGTTTCCAAGAAGAGGAACCGATTCAGCTCCTAAGGAGACAGTTCAGAATTGTTGCTTGCTTCCCTGCATCAATAATTCATCTTTTATACCTCCCAAAAGTCAGCCTTCACTGACAATGCTGGAGAAGGCTGGTCAGGGAGGGTTTAGTGAATGAAGCTGAAGCAATCTGGTGTGTACAACGCAGGTGTTAACACCAAGTGCATCAACAGCCCCACGCTCTTCTCCGGGGGCTGAACGTGAGCTGACTGCCCTGACTGACAGGGAAGCAACTCAAATGTGAGACTCACTTGTAAGCAAAAATTAACTACTCAGTCTCTAATGAACAGTCTTTCTGTGCTGCACAATACCCTCCACTCTACAAGCAATTAGCAAATCGAAGCGCGCTCTCTTTGTGGACCTGCATTAATCTACTCCTCGACGTTGCACATTAAACGGCTCATAGGTACAGCACAGCAGAGTAGTAGCAACAGCAAAAGCCATAAAATTAAAGCTTGCTTCAAAGAGTAAGGGAAGTGAAATTATGCATGCTGCATACAGGGGATAAATCAAAACAACCTTCATTTGGAAACATCATTTCAGTCTTATGCTTTCATCAAAAACATGATTCTCTTACCAGTCATGTTAATACAAGGTAGGTGCTTTACCAGGGAGAGAAACAAGCAGCATATTCATTCCGTCAGATTAAATAGAGTAATTTTTATTCTTCTCCATCAGGGTGAAATACCTGAGAATATACATAGCTGCCCATCCTGGGGTTGTGTTTTCCCAGCTAGAGATCACAACTGGATCCCCAAAAGGAAGGGCACTTGTTGGAAGGGCAGCACCACTACTTGGGAGGCGAAGAGGAGGAGGTTCATCCTGGCAGAGCTGTGACACAGCCACAGAACGTGGTAATTCTACAGCACAAACCCCAGGACACCCTGAGCACGGTTTGATATGCAACAGTTGTATGCAAATTCAAGTCAAGTGTGACGATTGGCAAATTTAGGTATAATGTTCATTAATAGCTATTTCAAATTAATTAGTTTCTAAGATAAACTCTTGCCTCTCTGAGAAAGTTAACACACAATTTCAATTTACAAGGAAGGATCGGCTACTGATCACAGAAATACAGAATGTGGCATGTTCTGACATGCCAAGTCATTTCAGTTTACTTGTGCTGGCTGCCCCATTCGCTGACTAATTTCACAGTAACTCATTTATGTGATCACTTACAAAAGAAGGTGTAAGATGAAGCTTCTTGGCTCAAGCTAGATGGCCTTCACATGTGGCTAAAGTATGATGTGACCTATAACAGGGTCCAAGTCAGCTTATCTTATCTGATGCCACAAGCTGGGGAAGAAGAAGAAAAATAGCACATCACCTCATTCTATCAGATTCAGGAGGCACAAGGAAAACACCGTGCATCAAAGCTGAGGCTGGAATATAGAAGGAAACCCAAAAATATGGCTTCACTCCCAGGACAGCTCTGATAAGGAAAAAGCCCTGATTAGAACACTTACAAGTCAATCAAATCTAAGCCCATATAAGCTGTATGCACCACACTGATGAATTACATGAACAACAGAGGAGTACCATGAGAACACTCTGAAGAGAAGGTTGCGCTCAGTAATTATCTCACACACAGAAATTTTTATACCATTTTGGCTTGTAGGAAAAACAGGAGGAAAACTTTGATTTCACAAAAGCCACAGAACAGCTTACTTATGGGGGTGGCAGGGCCTGAGACAGAAGTAACTCATCAAGCCACTTGAAGTTTGACTTGAGCTTATTTGCATACTGTGCTCCTGCATATTAAAATACTGTGAGAACTGAAATGAAATTTTCATTAGTGTTCAATGTGAAATCTCACCCATGGGATTCAGCTTCCAACACTTGATGCATGCATTTGCCTGTTTATACATTAAAGTAATATATCCATTTATCCCATGCTAACCAATACCTTCTGCCTTCAACCCCTTAGCACACCAGACTGGTAGCAGTATAGTATTGTTTTAGCATCTCTGAACTGCACTACAGAATTACAATGGGTTAAATGGTCATTTCTAATTTAAAATATTTCAGTGCTTTGTAGATGGTGTCCCTGCTTATGGCAGGGGGGTTGGAACTGGATGATCTTAAGGTCCTTTCCAACTCTAACTATTCTATGATTCTATGAATTACTGATCTTTCACAGAATGGCATCAGTTGAGATCCCAATCAGGAAGCCAGTTGAGTATCAGACATTGTTAAATAATTTTCTTGCTGCTTTACAGATTCAATTTTGTTGTTCTCAAGAATGTTTTCCTGGTTATAAAAACACCTGTATGGCCTTTGTGAAGTGAGAAATAACAGTTACAAATAAACTCTGGTGCTGTCTCTAAAGCACCAAATCCACCATGTTAACTTCTAGGACCTGGGCTGGAGGCAGGGGAGGCTCGATCTGATGCAAAGGTGAAGGGAAAATTCTCAATCAACTTCTGAATGTGTTTCAGAAATGTACGTACTGATAATCTCAAAGGTCTTTTCCAACCTTCATTCTGTGATTATCTACAGTGAAGTGACACTCAGTGCCTTGAAGAAAAGCTGCAATAGGCAAAACATACCGTTACTGACATAATTCATATTATGTAGATTACAGAACAATGCAAAGTATATGTCTCAGGCCACAGCTTATGTGGTTTTCCATCTAATTTACCCTTTCTTCATTTTACCCCAAGCAAGGAGAGGAAACAGAGGAAACTAGAACGCCTGTCAGCAAGATGTCCCGCATCTCCAGGGACTCCTGCTCCTGGGCATCACAGCAAACCAGAACATCCAGGGGCGGAAGGGAGCTGCTTTGCGCAGAGTAGCCAAGGGTGGTTTTCAGCCCAAAAAGCAAGAGCTGCTACTTCTTTGAGTACCAGTTTTCTACTGGATTTGATGTGCAGCAGGGAAATGCCGCCCCCAAGTGAGAGACACAAGCATCTGGTTACCAAAAGAATGAATAAAGAAAAAGGTCTTGGGTGCTAAACAAAAAAATGATATTGCAAATTGAAAAATTGCTGAAGTCACAGTTATAATTACTGAGGATACAGGGAAAACAGCTGCAAGATACAGGCTCTTGGCACTACACTATCAAGATTTACTAGACAAAGAGATAATAACCAAACCTTTCTACTGATGTTAAGTCTCAAGGACAGACAGACCATTCTTTCTCCTCTTTTAAGACACACTCACTTAGTAATGTCCAGGAATATCTGACAGGAAGCTTATTATAATGAAATCACCCCAAACTCACTGGTTAGGCTATGAGAAAGGGGTGTAAACAAAGACACTGTGGAACAACTGATCTGAGCAAGATAGGATTTCAAGCAAAAATTGCCCACATTCTTATTCCTGGCAAGTCACTTGGTCTTGCTTAAAATAAGCTGCATAGGTCTGCAGCAGAGACCTGGCTTTTGTTCCTACTCTGCCTAACAACTGCTGAGACCTGGGGTGAAGGACTAAAATCTCTGAAACTCCTGTTTTCTCTCCCTTTAATGTAAAGGTAATACTCACTGTGTAAAACCACGCAAAAATCTCTGGCCAAAAGTAACCCCTGAGCACAAGGTGCCACTACCAACACAAAATGCACCTGGTGGATCACGGTACTCAGGCTGTAGAAGGATTAAGCAGCATGTTAAGTGCAGAACTCGAGCACCTCCATGTTTGAAGGTGGTAAGAACCTCATCTCCCTGATCCTCAAAGCAAAGGCGACCTTCACAGGGGCAATAAAACGTAAAACCTGGAGAAAAGTACTGAACACCCCATCAACACTGTTCACAGTCTCCTGGGCAGCTGCTGTCAGTTTAAGAACACATTACCCAACCAAACTGGGAGATGGAAAACCACAGAGCACTGTGTTCAGGAAAGAATGAGTCACTGCAGATCAGACTGCCCTATGCCAGACTAAAACACTTACAAAGCAAGCAGGTAGGTGCAGGTAGGTGTTACCAGATTTTTCATGTGGCAAAGAAAGCACCAGATGTGTAAAAACGTCTCAAAACAAGAGCAAGCATTTGTTGTTTTAGCTGCAGAGGCGAGACTGAGAGAGAAGAGAGGAACTCCTCTCTCCTCCTGTTTCTTCTTGATGTTTTCATTCAACACCTTGCAAAGCAGGAGCACAGAGACCAAAAGATTAGCACAGCTCTGCTGGGAATAACACACTTGCACAATAGGTCCTGCCCTCCATCCTAATCAAATGGTGCTGCAGCCCCTGTGGAGAGATACAGAGCCAAAAAAAACCTGTGAGTTTGCAGCTGCTTCCTCCACAGCACAGGGCAGCCTCACTGATGAAACTCTGCCAAGCCAACTGCTTCGAGCATCGTGCAGTACAGCAGCTCCTGGATGGATGCACACAAGTGACTGCTGGACACTGATAGACCCTCCAAAGGAGTCATTTCCCATCTCTGGAGCACCCATTATAAAAGCCTCTGCCTCTCTCTTTGTGGTCTCAGGATACTCCTACCACAGGAAAGCAGCTGAGTGTGCTGTTGTAGCAGGGAGTCCCTCCTCTTCTGCTGCTCCCCTAGCAGCAGAAAGATAACCTGGAATGAAATCTGTCCAGTGAGGACAGACCACAAATCGCTTGCCAGGAATAAAACAGATTATTAATATATTAGTGCAACTAAAAAATGTTAGAGTACCAGGCCATTCCATAGGGAAATAGCAAAACTGGTAAGGAATACAAATCATGTGGAGGACACTAAAGAGTATTAACTTTATTGTGCTGTGATCAAATCTCTAAACCTGAAATTAAGGGATACCAGCACCAGAGTCTGAGACAAATGTAGCACCTCTGGGAATCTGGTTATGCATCACTATTTCAGTGATCTGAAAACAGACACCATAAAAAATTCTGGGATCACTGAGCATGATGTTTTCTTCAGGTTGTGCTAACCCTTCTTGAATCAGGAAGCAATGCTAGAGAATACATGCAGAAGACACAGCAGCTAACAGGCAGAATCCTTTACTATAAGATACAATAACAAAGTTGGCTGGGGAAAGGCGAGCAAATGGTTGTGCAGTTGTTTAATTTTCTGGCAAAATTTTAACTCCAGCATATTATTGTACTTTTTCTCCTTTAGTTTATCAGCAGAAGGAGCTCAGGCTCCAAACCCCCATATTGATGAAAGCATTCACCAAACCCAGAAAAAGGGCATCTCAAAACCTAAAAGTGGTGGCAATTTTACACCCAGCATCTCTACCAAATGATGAACTTTCCTGCTACTTCTTCCTACATATTTTTACCAATACCACCTCCCTGGATCTAAGTTCTCCCTGTCAGTTGACTCCAACTAGGTCTGATAGTTAAGAGGGAAAGAAATAACATTTAGTTGATGAAGCCTGTAAATTAGCCAACAAAAATGTTCACTCTAATCCATTCATCAGAAAAAATGGTGGAATTACATCTTTACCTAAAAAAACCCTTCTAATTTCAGCCCAATGAGTCAGCACTGCTGCATCTCATCACTAAGAATGATTCATTGTCTCTGCACTTCTCAAAGTCAAGATTAAGGGTATTCACCCCAATTCACTGTCATCTCATAATGACTCTGGTTCCAGGCACTGTGCTTGCATAGGGTACTGTTATAATGATTTATATGAGTGTGTCACTTTTAAAGGTATAAAGAGCAATTGCCAGTCCACCAACCATAAAGGAACATTTTCTTTCCAGTGGACTGACAGGTGAATTTTCCAATTGAATACCTGGAAAATATTCTTGCTGGACAAGAAGGGTTATCTACAGCCTATGGGTGGCAATGCTTCTGAACATGTTAAGTGGATGGCCAGTGTCTTTGGAGAGAAACACTAATACTTCATTATGAGTTAACAGAATTTTTTCGGAGCAGGTGGAATCCAAACAGAAATTCAGACAAAAGCAGTATGAATGGAAAACCTCTGGCCCAAGAGGAACCTATAGTGAGAAAGAGGGTTTTGTGCATGGATTAGACCCCAGCCAGAAGATCTGTAGCTAAATGAAACAAGAATGTCAGAAGCTAAGCAGCAGCACAGCTGTCGTTTTCATACAAGTCTCCTAATCTCACAGTCATTTTGATTAACCTTTCTAACTATTAAACCAAGGCCACTGACCAACCCAATCTGACCTTAGCACACGTGAGCACTCCATGGCAGAGCCTTTCTCCAAGCTGCCCAAGGCTCTCTGGCAGCTGGTGATGCACAGTAATAGCTCAGGAAAGATGTCTTTAATGATGTGTGTGTGTGTGCGCTGTGGCCCTGCTTCTAACTGTACCTCACAAACAGACTCCCAACAGGAACCCTCAGGCATGTTGGTACAGTTCCCAGTGCAACTGTTGTGAGCCAGCCGGCAAATGCCATTAAGGAAGTGAAAATCCATGTTGAAATCAAATTTGTTTTCTTCTGGATTCATTTTACTCTAGTTTGGTTTCTTGTCCTGGTTCTCTGTACTACTGCACAGGTTGTGCTGGCTCAAATAAAGGTCAAGGAGGAGTTTAAGCCAGCACTACTACCCTTGGACTGAGAAATTTCAGCCACCATTTTTGGCATCCAGCAGAGCAGTAGGTGACGTGCCTAAGCCTCAGAGGGTCTCCAACACATTTCAAACCCTCCTGGAAGTTCCTAAGTAACAACATTGTGACCTCCCCCAGACAAGACTGCAATATTTGCTCTGACAAAGCAATGCCTGTATTGCCCTTGCTTCTGCCCTAGGAACAAGCTTGCTGAAGACCTGTCTCTGCTGGCACAGTATTTCCAGTCTCTAGTCTGGGTGTGTAGCTGGATTTTGCCCAATAAAGCAAACACTATATTTTAAACATAGCTATTATAAGTAGCAGAAGCTCACTGCTCAATTCCCCTTCCAGACAGGGATTCCCAAATGTCACAGTGTGCTTAGCACAGCTGATCTGCACCGATGGCTGCTCTAATCATGATTAACATGAAGGTCCAGAGTAAAGAATCAAGTCCCATCACAGGAAGTGAGATGAAAGACCAAACAGGATAATTGTCCTCCTTGTACCTTCATTTTGTTGTATTATCTGTAGAAGGCAAGTTTAGCAGAGAGACTCTCCACTGAAGAAGGTATATTCATACCTAAGGCCAATCAGAAACTTCTCTTGGAATGTTATGCCTGCTGTTTGCATTAGCCCCCCAATGACTCTGCCTTGTCCTGCCAGGGTACCATGGCATAAAGATGAAGAGCAGTAAGGGGCAGACAAAAAAGGGGACAAATCCCCCAAACTAGTACAGCTATTGGCTACTAAAACCCTTTTGCAGAGACTCAGGCAAATGCACAGACACAATCTAAACCAGTATTTGCTTTCCAAATCTGTTTTGGAAAAGCAAAACCAACCTTAATCCTTACCAGAGATCTGCAGCATTAAAAACCAACCTTGCAAAGTATTTTTTCCTAACACACCCCTACCCACAGCAAAGAGCTCCTACCCTTGAAGGAGAATGCCAGCACTTGCAGTGCCAGGTATTGCATAAAGCAGCGGTTTCCAGCCTCCTTGCAGACAAGCTTGACTTCAAAACCCCTGGCAATGCTCCACATGTCAGCATGTTCCATGAAGCCAGCAGAAGTCCAGCTGAGTTTATTAATGTAGGTCTCATGCAACATCTCTCCCACATGTACTTGTGCCTCACCCACACCTCCTGCCTTGCTGGTTGGGAGATGTTCATATAAACTTCCTCCACCTCTCGAAAGCCCCATGAAGGACTGAAGATGGTTAGCACCAATCCTGCTCAACAAAAGAAGAAACCAAAGCAGACAGATTGCATGACCTTTGCAAGACCATAGAGGCAGTCACCAGTTATGATTATAATGCTATGCCTCATCCGTTTTGTACTACAAACAGACTTTAGAGGTAGAATTTGCCTGACATTGTAGGGAAAAAAAGAAAGGGAAAAAGAAAAGGTGTTAACAGTCCTTACACTGAAAAAGTAAAAAATCCTCCAAGATAACAACCACCCTCAAATAAAAGCAAACATCCCTGTGCAGCACGGTCATGCTCCTGTAACTTCTTTTGTAAGCACAAAACTCTTCCACTTTTATTTGAGAATTTATTCAAAATAAACAAATCCCAGTGGGACTTAAGCACACTGCAGAGGCTCCAGCAAAACTCATCTAAAAGGAAGCAAACTAAAAAGATCCTCTTTTGGCACGCTCTTGAAAGGAGGATTCACCATATTTCTAATTGACTGCCACCATGGCTTAAGTGAATCATCTATAAATAGGCATCAAATGCAAAGCAAGCACTTGAAGGAAAAAGCAAGAGTTTTGTTTTCTGTTGTTACTGCTTAACGGTTTGTTAGGAAGGAGGTGGCTAACAAGGTGGAAGAAATGTGGGGAAAATGTAAAGAAACAATAAAGGATTGGCTGTGGGAAGGAGGGATAAAAAGACATGAAGACATTCAAACGTATGAAGTAAGATATATTTTTTCCTCTAGTTTTCCAGAGGACTGAAGGATGAAGGATGGGGGAAAGTACGTTAGAGCATCAGTTAGCAACTGTGCCAAATGTGAGGTAAGCAGGGAGGTAAAGAGGTAGCAAAGGCAGCACCATCACACACAAAACATGACACCCAGCCATGATGCTGACTTTGGTGCAGTTATTCAGAAACAGGTCTCAGGCTCTACATTATGAGCTAACGCTGTTATTTAAACCATAAATACACAGGGAAAAGATGCCTGTGACTTAAGACTGAGGATGCTCTGGAGATCCCCACATACTCACTACTTGAAGAAGGCTTTTATGTTATCAGTAGAGTCTTATCTGAAAATTAAGCTCCTGTGGGCCATCTTGGACTCATTTCTAAGTCTTTTCTACATACCAGATTCAACATTCTATTGAGTGTAGTCATTAAGTGAAGCACTGGCAGTGTTCATGCAGGCATCTTGTGGTAAGAGCCATGCAAAATAGGAGTGGACTCAAAATTGTTACAAGTTAAGCAGTCATTACATTATAAGAAAAGTGAAAATACTCATGTCAATAAGCAACAGAGCTGAGGGAATCTGAGTCATTCCCAGAGATGATTTAGTTTCTGGAAAGTGTTTGAAGGAAAATTTCTAATAAACTCCATTTGATAACACTGAATAACTGTGTCTCAAAATAGCTGGAACTAATATTTCACAGCTCCAGTCCTAACCTGCCTGCTCACCCTCCTCTTTTCCACAGCCAGTCTGACTGCCCACAGCATCCCAGCCTCCAGCTTCCTGGCATTCAGCAAGCCGCCAACTTAATCATGCTTTTTAATTACTTCTCTTAATCCTATGCTCCTTCTTTCAAGACTGAAGGAGGCACTCATAGAATCCAAGGAGCAGAATCACAGAACGGTTTGAGTCAGAAGGGACTTTAAAAGTCATCAGGTTCCAACCCCAGCTATGGGCAGGGACACCTTCCAATAAACCAGGCTGCTCCAAGCCCTGCCCAACCTGGCCTTAAACACTGTCAGGGATGGGGCAGCCACAGCTTCTCTGGGCAACCTGCACTAGGGCCTCACCACCCTCACAGTAAAGAATTGTTTCTTAATGTCTAATCTGAATCTCCCCTCTGTCAGTTTAAAGCCATTCCCCCTTGTCCTGTCCCTACAGGCCCATGTGAAAAGCCTCTCTCCAGATTTCCTGCAGGCCCCCTTCAGGTATCGAAAGATTGGTACAAGGTCTTTTCCTGCGCTTTCTCTTCTCCAGGCTGTACAAGCCCAGCTCTCTCAGCCTGTCTCCAGAAAAGAGGTGCTCCAGCCCCTGTAGCATCTCTGTGGCCACCTCTGGACCAGATAACCTTCTTGTTTCTCTTTCCAAGGACTTCTACTAGCTTTAAGATCCTTCATTATTCCTGAGAAGTCCCTCCTTGCAGCTCCATGGCAGATTTGTTGAGCACGTGGAGTCCACCAGTGAGCAACCCAGGACCTCCTCAGAGTGTTCTCCTCTATGGTGATGGAGGCTTATCCCATGCCAGCTCTGCACAGATCTACAGCTTTCTCAAAATCAAATTCTTCCTCCTGCAGGGAGGTGGAGAAGGCTGTCAATATGGTCTGTAACCCAAACTTTTAAACTCCATCGGTTAGTATCTCCCCTTACTTGGTTTGGAAAGGGTATGCAAGGGGTAAAGACCCAGCTGCAGTGACAGAAACAGAACAAGTAAACAAACCATCCCTGCACAGGACAGGCATGATATTATTCTCTGTTTGCCAACCACCCGTTTAATTTGCATTGTAAAAACTTGCAGGAGATTTACTGTGAGGGCAAAATGTGGGATTAATCAATCTTGGGCTGAAGCCCTTTGTTTATCCATAAAATAGAGCAGGAGGAACAGAAGTGCAGATTTCCTTAAATTGCCCCATCAGTGCTTCTCAGTTTTAGGCTGAAAGGATTAACTATAGAGGGAGCACTGCAATCTTATCTTAGACATGGTCCATTTGCTCCGTGGCCCTTCTGCTGAGGCTGCCAAAGTAGATGCCAGACAGGATGGTATTTTTGAGATGCAAGTGTTTATCTTCTCTGAGTGAATCAAACAGCATCTCATTTCAGGAAAGCAATCCAGCAACTCCCAATCGCTTCTCACTAGCAAATGCAGACTGACAAGGCAAAAGGTGAAACAGCTTGATGGTCCCATTAGAAACCTTCAAGTTTTCCTGCACCTGAATGCCTGTCTAGCAAAGCCATGCTATAAAAACATAAAATATTTCCATTTGGCAATGAAAGGAGAAGTCAGAACATACGATAAGATCACCTCAGTTATTAGCTCCTGCCACACAGGTACAAGATGCAGTGAATTGCTCTTCCATCACACAGCATGGGACGCTCCAAGGCTGGAGTGCCGTTTCAGAGGCATGTAAAGGCTTGCTGGTGGATGGGCATTAGGACAGACATGGTGAGTACACACACAGCTGATGCTGCAGGCAAAGTTAAATCAAGCAATAGAGCCAGGGTAAGGCAACATGTTCCCTTCTTTAAAGATCTGCAAGTAGGAATTGTGAACACTCTTTATTTTGACCTTTTTATTCACACTTACATTTCCTTTCTTCTTAACCAAGCAGATAAACAGCTACAAAGCTTTCCCTCTGCCTAAAGGTGGCTGGCCTCAGGGTGACACCAGCTTAATTGTCCAGCCTAGGCTGACCCATGCCAAAAATGTCTTGCTTTTTATGGAAGAGGCCCTGCAGGAAGGGTGCATAAAATGTGCATTTGTTGTTGTGGCTATGTTTGTGCCATGCAGCAGTTCTCAGGTATTCATGGAGACTCCAGGGTGACCTTTTCCCCTGCTTTGCTGTTCAGAAACAAGAACAAGTGGAATCCAAAGAGCAAATGGAATGTAACAGAAACTAATATCCACAATAATTACAGTGATGTATAAAGTGTTGATGGGCTGTAGAAATCAGATACAATGAATTTGAGTCTTGCCTGGCCTAAATAAAAAAGTGCTCATTATCTTGAGAGGAAATGCCACTTATGAATGATAAGGTCATGCTGCACTGTGAAGATAAATGTCATTTCTCTATATAGCTGTGAGAGTCTCACCTACTGTCTTCAGAAATGTACGTAAACACCAAAGCAATAAAAAGCCTGTAGAATTAGCCTGGGACACTGTTATTTTAAGAGCATAATGTCAGTCATGTGGAGCTCTTTAGATATGCTTTCCTGAACACATATGTATGTACACACATGTACTGACATTGTCCTCTCAGGTCATAATAATCCATTTAAAAAAAAAAGAATTGACATTTTCAAACAAGCTTGGATATGCTTGCTGCCATGTCTGCTGAAAGAATTGAAGACTAATTACACATTTATACTGTTATAAACATTCCCAGGAATTACATACATCTGCATAGGTATTTCTGCACTCATCACAAGCCCCCAGGCAGCCTCTGCCAAGCACAATGAGCAACTCTACTTTAAATAAATACCATACATAATGCTAACAGCTTTCTCTTCTTGACAGCTCTGCATGCTGCCATGCTGCAGCTGAGATACAATTAAGTATGCTCAGACGAGCTTTGAGTGAAAGGCTCAGTCAGAGCAATCTCCACCGAGTACAAATGGTGGCCTAGATGCCTCAAGCTGAGGTTGTCTGAAGAACAAGGGTTTTCTTGAAGCACTCTGCAAGTGGCTGCTATTGCCCTTTCATACCCACGTTACAGAAGGCAAATATGTGGCATGGTTTAACCACTGCTGGAATGTTCCCACCTAGAGAAATGGCGGTTTGCCACCACAGGGCAGACATCACTCATAGCTGCCCATGACACCTTTCATCATCCAGAAGGTCACAGAATACTCAGAAACCAGCACCCTCATGTTGCTAGGTGCAACTAGAAGCACAGAGGTGGAAGGAGCACACCTAAATATCTGAGAAATCAGGTCAGGGAACTGACCTACCCTGGGGTTGCATTTTCCCCTAATGAAATGATGTCTTATAAAAGGGAATAAAACAGATGACTAGAAAGTGAAGAACACTGCATCTATGTGAACTGCTAATAAAGAGTAGCAAGAATGTAATTGCCAAAGGAAGGGTTGGTAATAATTAGCTTAGCAATAATAAAACCCCGACGAGCGTTAGTTTATGGTCTCTACCAGTTCCCAACTGCATCACACAGCCTTGGCTTTAAGAAAAATTCAGAGTTTGTGGTCTCTCAAGAGATACTCCCATAAATTAATACTGATACAGATATTCATCTTTTCTTTGTGTACATAAATAATGTACGCTGGTTTCTTTACACAAAGAAGCCTCAAGAAGCTCTCCCATTACACAAGTTAATCTACTTTAAATAACCTCTACAAAATAATTACTCTGTTCACATTCACAGCTACTCAATATATCACTGGGGTTTTATACACCAGTAATAGTGTCACATGTAATCTGTCAAGCTTGTTGACGTCCTTTAAAAATTAGGTTTAGCAACTCTTCGAAGAATCAGCTTTCCAAAGGAGAAAGAGCTATTTCTACCATTTTCCAAAAAGAAGTAAAGTTGACGTGACAAGAAGTCATGTTTGCAAGTCTGCATTGTGGAATGCAGGCATGAGAGCACAGAACAGATAAACCAGGAATCAGTTCTCTTTTTACAGTGGTCTTGGACAGAACTGAAATCTGAGTATATATCTGACAAGGCTATTAGAGCCGTTTAAACAAATTGAAAACATGTATCAGTTCAATATGTCAAATCAATGTGCCATGCATTTCATATTTGTGTTATTGTCACCAAAATTGGATTCATGGCACACGTATTGTACATTAGTACTAGTTGTTTTATTAAACAGCATAAACAAAATCCAGAAGAAAAATGTTACAATTTGCATTTCAGGAAGACTGTGACTTTTTCCAAAACTTAGGACTTGCAGTTTGTTTTGCTGAAAAGCTTTTAGCACAATCAAAGCACATTTGACATTAACACTGATTAAAGCAAATAGATAAATTGCAAAGCCTCTGAGACAACAGACGTGTTCCCTGCAATTTACCTGGACCACCCCAGAAGAGAGGAGATCTATATCAACAGCTTACTTCTGGTTCACAGCTTGGTGAAAGCTGCTATCAGCTGGCTTTGTCACTTACTCTCTTCCCAGCCTCTTCCAAATATTAGTAGCCTGGTCACATTGCAGTGAGAAAGAGAAAAATAAAGAGAAAATTCCAGCCACCTTCCTTTAAATTCTGTTTGTTGTGACCTGCAGTGGTGCTGTTCTCTAATTCATGACCTTAATATGAAACCAAACTGAAGAAATGGAGATGCTGCAGCTCACGGACAAACTAGTCCACAGGGTGAACATACGGGAGCAAATGCAACTCATGACTATGGAGAAGTATTAAGGGTGAATAATTATGTATGTTCTGAATTAAAACAATTGCAATTGGCTCTTGCACTAAGGCACCATTCAACTAACTGGGCTCAAGCACTGACTGAACCAGGCTTTGTAGACTAATTAGTTCCCTGAAGAAACACTACTTCTACTACAGGTAATTAAGGCCAAAATGAAGAATCAATGGGCTTCAAAAAGCAAACCAAGAGAGCAACTACTGTTATTCTCATTGCCACAATAACCAAAGTGTTAAGTATATTAAAGTGCATCTTACAAACCTTGCAAGCTGCAAAGAGCAGGAGCGTTAGGATCCACAAGAACATGGGAATAAGGCTGCATGAACGTTGTTTTCTCAAAGCACTTTTTATGTTTATATATTATATATTATGTAACTATTTCGTAACAGGATTTCACAAAACTCACTGTGGTTCACCCACAGAACCACAGTGGGCAGAAATAAGTGACATCCTACATGAGATCTGACCCTTGGGTTCTTGCTCCTGTGTTGCTTCAAGACCAAGTATGCACAGATGGAATATTAGTTGTCTCATCTTCTCACTGTGTGGAAGAGGGATGGAGCAGATAAATTATGTCTACATCATTTCTTCCTTTTTCTTGTTTTCCCTTACAGAACAAATCCCAAGTACAATAGATGCACACATACATACAAACTTTATCATTCTTTCCCTGCAGGAAATCTTTAGAATCTTTACAGTATGTTTTTAAATAGAAAGTAATAATTAAAAATATCAATCCCTCTTTCTTACAAGAGACTATCATCGTGAATTAAAAGATGACACGAAACCACTTACAAATACATACTTGAAATCTTAATTTATGCAGAGATTGGGTAATTATTCTGCTATGAAGCACTTCAAATCATAGAATTCAAATCCAATCATTATAAAAATCAACAAATCTCAACAAGTTCAGGACATCTCTTAAGCTGCCAGACAAACACTATTTAATGTCATTAATACAACTCAGAGTTAGGGAATAGCTACAATTTCCGTGGCATTTTCCATGTAAAACATTATCCAAATGTGCAGTCTTAGCTTTTACTTCTTTCACAGGATACTTACTTCCTTCCTCCCCTGGATTTGCTTGGTTTTCACAAGCTACTAAAGCTTTCATCAGTGTAAGAATGTTCCTAAGTAACTGTTGTAAGAATTAGGAGGTATTTAACATCAACCTTACATCTGTGCTAGCACTGAAACCTGGATCACCAGCATGGTTCAAAACAGACAAGATGACTGGCCTGAGAGCACTTCTGGGAAGGATGGATGTAGCACTACCTTCAATAGGATGCCACCACCCTGCTTCAGAAAGACACAATGTATCCTGGTGTTAGGAAGCTTTGATCATTCCCATCCAAGGATCACTCCACTTCCCCCAAAGACAGCCCTGCTACCAGACACGGGGCACAGAAGTGACATGGGCTCAGTCCACATAGATAAGAGCAGTGCTACATAAAAGCACCATGATTTCCAGCTTGTAAAAGATTCAAAGAGGTGAAATCTCTGAATTAAAGGCAAAATGAAGCTTGTCCTACTTGGTGAATGTTTTCCAACATTGCAAAAGCCCAAACAATTCTGTAATTGTGGAAAACAACACCGGAAAATGGTGCAAATGGAGGAACCTGCCCAGCAACCTCCGTACTGACTCCCAGCGCTTCCCTCCACACTGCTACACTTAACAGCAAGTGATGGAGACCAGCATAGGACGTAAGAACGTATTTCTGCATTTTCAAAGCCTTCCCTTTCAAAAGCTGGAAGCTACCTGTTCCTAACCCCATTCCCCAAGGATGCTAAATTGACCTTTTTCCTTCTGTTTTCCACCTGTGAGGGAAGAAACGTGTAACTTGCAACTCAGTTTCAGTCCCCTGCTCCCACTGCTTCATGTTCACCACAGGAGGCAATATGCACCATATGGCACAAGAGCAGCTCTTTCATGTGACATCTTTGCTGCCATTTGCTGCAGATGGGGCCACTGCTTCCAGTCCATATGTATTCTTGCTTCCTCTTCCACCTAAAGACATCTAATTACAGAGCCTGTATCTCTAGGCACACGCATGCAGGCTTTCCACTGTAAAGAGATCTAAAGCTCTCAATACTATGTGAAATGTTCTCCCCTGTTCCACTGGGGTATCACCGTGACTCATAACTGCACATCAGTTATCTTCCCTTTCCAAAACATCATTAAGAAAGAACCCAGTTTTAAATCTTCTGTAGGAATTTGAGACCCAGTCCATCTCTGTATCTTGTCTCATATAGCCAGGTACATCTGAAGCTAGCATTTGAGCCATATTTCCTAGGTCAAGCCTCGGTTGTGCTTGATTATTCGTAACATCACCAGAAGAGGCTACAGGAAGATTTGTTCATACCAAGAGCATTTTAAGGGGGCATAGTGGAAGGGGAGGGAGAAATCTTTTTGTTGCTGGCATCTCTCAATTTTTCTGGGGCTGAAGAGAGATCCTTCAGAGGCCAAGTACAGGAGCATTCCTATGTCCTCTAAGCATCACACCTAGACAGCAGGATGACGATATTAGCACAGTCATAGGTATACTTCCTGCAGACTGAAACCCTTCAGACAGCAGGATTCCATCCTAAACTCACTGCACTGCTAGCACAGGTGATAATTTACATTTATCATTACTAGAAATCTTTGTGTTTAGAAAGCCAAAGACTCAATCTAGTCAGTAAAGAACTAGGGGCAGCATCTACATCAGGAGAGTGACTTTCATCAAGAAGTGATGCAATTACAATGTCTCCCCTTGTTTGTACTGCACTTGAAGCACAAGAGAGCAGCAGAGTTGGAAAATGCTTTTCTGACCCATGCACTTCAACATAAGCCAAGAGTGTGAAAAGGGTCCTTAAGGCTGCTTGGTTCTGAGGGCTTGTCTATAAAGCAGCTTATCATAGGTTAGAGATACAAATGTTGTCTTACTTAATGATTTTATTTATTCTATGTAAGTTGGTGCCAGGACATTCTGACTTCTTGAGAATGAGGGAGGCTTGCTTCCAGTCAGCTGTGGTGCCTAGGAACTGCTGAGCTGAAGCTTTCTTTAAACTGCCAGAGCATCCACACACTAAAAATACCTCTAAATCTACCTGTAGTGAAAATAATGATGGTCGGTGCAGTACGTGTTATACTTAAGGCAGTGCCATGGACCACTTCTCTTGATCAGTTACTAACTTTAAGGAAAGATTCAAAATGGGAATCTCCTCAAAAAAGTTAATAGCAACTGAGTTTTAAAATCTAGTCTGGCCTAACAGAAAGTCTCAGTTATACACAAACAGACTTTGCTGCAGCATCAACTCATTCTAAGAGGCATTCTTCTTCCATAGAGCAGGGACTGTCACCTGTAACAAATCATTAAGTCCCTTCATGAGTTGACTTCCTCATTTATATTGTGCTTATTTGCAATGTGCTTTCTCAAAACACAGCCACTGGCAGGTGGAAAAGGAAGGGAGGGAAACTAATGGCTCCCTGACTTGATAAGGTCACTTAGGCCTGAAAGAAGATGAAACATGTGAAAGAAGAGAGAACCCAAGATAATCCATTTTCCAGGACTGCTGGAGGACATGGAGCCTGGCTTGCTCTCCTTTAGAAAAGGAACACAAAGGACTGCAGTGGTTCCCAGGAAGGCTCGAGTCAGACTAGAGATGCCAAAGTGTTCAGGTTCAAAATGCTATTTCGACAAGGTGTTTGCTTTGTCAGAAGGTGATGTCCAGCCCTGTGACTGCTTCAGTAATCAGTGGTAGCTGATGCATGGAGCACATTAGCGTCACCTCCAGCGAGAGCCTCTTTTCTTCCCCAGGAGTCACAGATAAGATGCTACAATGACAGCAGAAGTCTGGGCAAGTGAAACATATGCAATACTGGAGTGGCAGGAAAGCTCTAGTGACTTCGATTTGAACCTTATGGACAACTGGAGAGAGCAGAGTTGTCACTGAAAAAAAAAACCAGTGCCCAAAGGTTGGATGGAAGCAGAGAGGTAGAGAAAGCAGGAAGGAAAGAAGTGGAAATTAAAACAAACTCCTCTGTACTTTGCACAGATGGAAGGAAATTTCTCTGTAAAGTTCCCATCATCACAAAAACCTCTTTTGCTATGTAAAGAGGCAATTTACCTTTGAGGAGGAGAGGAAATACAGCAGAGGAGGGATAAAGCAAGGTAAACATCAAGTGTGGATCAAAGAAAGGAAAAAAGGAATAAAAAAAAAAAGAATGTAAAAAAAGTGGAAAGGCACTGATAGGGGAAGCCAGGTGAGAGACAAGGAGGAACTGTTAACTCTCAGATAAACACTTTATTGCATCTGCACATAAAATTTAAGCACTTTAAGCACAGAGGTGACTGCTAAGTAACTCCCTTTACAAAGAGCAGATTTGTGGCTACCTTCACAAGAATCAACAATGCCCAATTTTTATCACCAGCAGATGTGCTGCAGTTATCAGGTGCACTTAAAGTGACAATATTTGGTCAACGAGTTCTGAGGTCACCAGTAATGCCCCACAGTGGAACAAAAACACAGAGCATATGGCATTTCATGTGCTGAAACTGTCAGACTCATAATTAACTGATTAGAGTACATATGGTGCTCACAGACAGTGTAAATCTCTCAATGTAAAAAATGCTGGAGACCATTGAAGGTGTCAGCATGAGTCTTCCTTGCAAATCTCTCTTCATTAAAGTTTCATATGGAGGCAAGTGCGTTGTAATAAAATCGCTATTAATGGAGTTATATTTATGATGATTGCTCTTTTGTGCAGCTGGATTTAACTTTTCAAACACTGAACTCTGCATCAGAGCTTTTTCACAGTAGCTGCTGCCTGCAGAGAAGTTTCTTGCTTTGTCATATTTACCTTGAAATCTGAAGTCCTGGGAGCTAAGATAGCAAGAGTTAACCAAGATTGGCAAGAAAACTGTTTGTATCACTAGCATCAAAACAGAAAATTCCATTCCAAGATATAAATACAGCTACAATTCTGTTTGAGTAGTTATAGGAGGCTGGCCAGGGACAAACTCTTTCCCTCTTCAGTTCCAAAACACACTTTTAAGAAGATGGTGAGTGACACTTCATTAACCACGTAAACTAGGCTGACACAGCCAGCTTGCTCTTCCAGCCACCATGTCAGATGGCATTTTTCTTTGCACATCCCCTGTTTTACATTCAACACTACATGAGGTGCTTTCTCGAACATCTCCAGCTGGCTCAGCCTATGGATCAGGGGTTGGCCTGAGGGCAGGCAGCTCTGGGGAGGATAAAGCAATCATTCTGTGCCCCAGATCGGACTATCTGTTTGTATGTCCATGCATTAGAAATCCAGCTTTTCTCATCAGTCATCAATGAAGGGGATTTTAAAAATTCCCCATCAGCCTTCCTTTGCCTTTCAGTCCTCTGCCTTATCAGGCTCTGATAGGACTAGTTCTTATCCAGCACCACTGCACCTCCAAAGTGATCTGGGATGAAAGCATTCTTCTGTGTTTCAGTTTCTGGGAAGGTACCTGTAATCCAGGCAGTGTCTGTGATGCAGACACAGAATGGCTTCCAGCAGCTCTCCTGCCCAGGGAGGGCTAGGGAACGAGCGAGCAAGGCACAACCCAGTGTATCACCAAACTCCATCCTCCCAGCGTACATTAATACTTAAACAGATTCCTACCTCCATTTATACATCAAGCAAAAGACTTATCAGAGACCTCATCTCCCTAATGAGTTAAAAGCTGTTGACTCAGCCCAAGACCTTCCTAATGCTACATGACTTCCTCCTCTCTCCTACTGTGTTATCACTATCACTCTGTTTTCACCAGAGAGCTTTGTGCCTCACACAGTGCTGCTGGAATAGACGGAAAAATCTGCATTTTAAGAATAAGGAAAAACCCCTGTTAAGAACATCACTTGATTCTCTATAGTTTGTTCAGAGATTAGGGCAGCCAGAAAAAAACAAGAAAATAAAAGGTATCAAAGGGCTCTCTGGTAGGGAGCACAGAAGGAGATTTTGGTAAATCAAGTACTCTGTAGAAAAAAAAAGAAAAAGTGAAAACCAGCTGTGATAACTCAGGGAGGACAGACAAGGTGCACGGTATGAATTTTAAGGTTTATGACCAAAGCTGGAAGGCAGAAGCTACAAACTATAATGCAATAAAATACATTTGTCTTAGGGGTTTCAAGGGCTTTTTTAACTCAAGATGCTCCTGCACCATAGCAATACCTGCAGCCTGCCCCATGGAGATGCAGCGCACAGGGACTGTGCAAGTGCTGCTCTTGTACACAATGTCCCAGTGGTGGTAAATCCAGCAGCACCCCTCTGTGGCCATAACTGGGTACCTGCAGTGGTATATCCCCTGGAAACTAGTGATTTTAACTGTTTTCCACACTTCAACCAATTTAGCCTAGCAAAAAGCATCAGCCAGACCTTCTCAGCTCAGATCCATCAGTCTCTGCAGCCACCACAAACCTCACCTAGATCTTATCTGATTAGCTCTGCATATTGCTGCTTTGCTGCCACATGCAGATGCTTGCAGATGTGCTCCTCTCATTATTCCATGATACTCTCCACGCTGATTATGTGCTGCCCTCCCAGACTCATCCACACCAGGGGCTCTCAGAACCCTTCTGTCATACTGGCTTATGCTGAAGTTCCTTCTTCCTTTCCTCTCCACCACCCCTCCCACACCTCGTAAACAACTGAGGCTCCAAGGTGCCTCATTCTTGTTGTCCCCTTCTGCTTGTGAGTCATGCAGGTGTCAACACTTCTAAAGTCTGTACGGAGGCTCAGCAGAGCTGGGAGGGTGCAAAGCATTATGTTAGAAGTTATTAATAGCTGCTATCGACCAGTTCTTTGATCTACAGGCAGCTGATTACAGCTGCTGCTCCTGACAATGAGGCACCAGGAGTCCTGCCTGTACCTCTGTTTCTCTTTCCAGTATTCAGACTTTCTACTAGAACATAAAACTTTCTCCCAAGATTTCAAAATAACTGGGATTCAGCATTCAACACTGCAGTTAGAAAGCCAAGCACAATCAAGTGAAGCATAACATTTTACTTTGCAAGGAGAATATCAGATCTCTGAATGCCGCTCCTAGCAGTCTTTCAATGGCTGAAGGGTTGACATCACACACAACAAGCCTCCAGAGAACACAGCTCCTTTCTGAATTTTTCCATGTAGCCTGTAATCAATATCCATGAAAAAAAAAAAACCTTGGGATTTGTACCTTATAAATAATTAAAGGGCTGTAGCAATTGGTTCCCATACTCTTCCAAGATTTCACCTGAAGAAGGGAAGGTAATTCACTATTGCCAGACACCATGCACATCTGACCTGTTCAGGGAAACAATTCAGGAAATCTCCCTCCAGCAATGCAGAGCCAATGTTGGAAACAACTAAGAAAACAGGATAAAATAATCACCTTCACTGTACATCAGCACCATCTAATCCTGCTGTGTTTGCTTGTAAGTAGTGTGGTGATCCAAAGGCAACAGAAATATTCTGAATCAGACAAATTCAGACAAATTCCTATTTTATCTGATGTTACCAGCTAACCTCTCTATCAACTTGTCCAAAACTCTCCAGCATTCCTTTTCTGAGAAACAGGGATGAACTGGATCTACACTATGCTACTGATGCATATAACACCACATTGCTCTGCTTGCTAAGGCTCTGAAGGTCATTAGAGCCAGTACTGCCTGACTTAAGTCCCCACCAATCAATACAAGAAAAGAGCATTTTTAAGGGTACCAGAAGCAACTGGGTTTTGTGCACAGTGGGACAACGCACTTTATGGCTTGAGCATGAACCTGAAGAGCATCAATTTCCGTAAGTTTTACTCCATTTGAATTATGGCATCTATAAATTTTTATGATGATGGAACTAGACATGAAGGAAGGAAAACTCTCATACTTAGGATTATTCCAAAGCCTATGCAATCAAGCTGCCAAGCTTTAAGATTACAGACATATTCTAAACATTTCAACTCATGACCATAAAGCCCATTCCACTATGACAAAGCACAACGAAGGAGAAGTATCTGGCAAATGCATGTTAGCATTTACCTCACCACAGTCACATTTCAGATTACATATTTCCAAAAGAGATCTAAAAATAATGGAATAATACCTTCAACCAAAACTTCTATCTTTGGAAAGAATGTTTTTTCCTAAACAAAACCTAGTTTAAAGCACCTAATAATTACTGGTATTTTGGTGATATCAGGCCCAATGCTACGAACCAAAGAATTAACAGCAGACACACACTTTCCCTCTTCAACCCTTAAGGCTCTTACAAACACACAATCGCTCACACTGTGTACAGAAGAACCTCACTACACATGTGATACAGTGAATTACTTAGAGTAGACCACAGAAAAGACACCACACCTCCCACACTGCATTACTCCTTCTCCTTATATACAACCCTTTAACTCACAGGGATTAGCTGGCATTCTGGCCATGTGATACAGCTATGCTTAACACAAAGCACACTCATCACACCAAAGATGGTTATTCTTGGCTTGTGCCAGCTTCAGGTGCAGAATAGTAACTTGTGGCTCTTACTGATCCTGGGATTTTGAAACCTGAATTTTGGAAATCTGTACTCTGTGAGAGCAGATCACCTCACTAGGCAATCCAATCTTACAGGTCTCAATTACTTCAGCCCTGGGTTTAGAGCACGATGCTTCTTTATTACCTCCAGCTCGGTGTTATGAGCATGCAGCTTCTGCACCATCTCCTCAGCCTCACGCATGCGTCGGTTCAGCTGGGGCGAGTGCTCCGAAGGGGTCAGCTCGCTGTCATATGACTCCAGAATTGCTCGCATCCCATCACGCTCCTGTCAGGAAGAACAGCAAACACCTTTAGGGATACAGCCCCTGACCCACTCCAAGGAGAGCTCCCAAATCACAATTCTGCATCTTTGCCCATCATTCTTTTAAGGACAAAACCCTGATGGAGAGACACTCATCATCTTCATAGCAGCATTAAGACCCAGATGAATACACAGTTCTAACAGAACAAATGTTGCTGCTCTGAACACTGAAGAATTAAGACTGTCTTTGTGTATATAAAACCACATATCCCTTGAAGAAAAGCAACATGCATACATTCTAACAAGCAGATGACAACTGAAAACAGAATCTGACTTCTTTTTGGAGATATTATTCTAATTCAATGTGGCTGAATGGGTTTCTTCAGCAAAATATTTAGTGTAGCGCTTGATATTTTTCCTGCCAAGGAGCTCCAGCAGTGAACGAAAGGAATTGTCACAACAGAAATGAAACAGATTTGACAACGAACAAAGTGGCTGAGAGCAAATATCCTCTATATGGTATGTGAGTTATCACTCATTAAACATTGCAACACTCAGTGTTTGCAATAAATACTTTTTCAGAGGCTAATAATCTCACAAACAATGTGTCTGGCTCCCTAACCAAGCAGGTGCAGAGAAAAGACAAAGAGAAGAATCCCGCTCCCCTTTCAGGTATAAAGCTTGGGCTGAAAGCTAAAGGGAAAACCTCTTGTGTGGACTCTTACTTGAGGTATTTCCTAATGTATTCCCAACTTCAGACAGCACCTAACACCTACCTCTAAGGCATTGATGAAGAAGAAGAATGGGGACAAAAGGCTGAAAACTGCCAGGAGTCAGGTGTGTTTTAAGGAGATTACTCTTTTCAGTGCAGTATGCATACAGGGATCAGCCAGCTGATGAGGTGTTTTAAGGTTAACACACAAAGAACCTTCATGTTGTAAGGCTACAGAACAGGGTCAAAGTTGCTGCTGCTGACGCTTTCTAGCTTGTCCTGTTGCAGGAATGCACAAGTACTCTGGACAAACCAGTTCTCATGTGTGAATTCTGCCATCACAAACATCCAAAACATTATTAGAAGATCAGCCAGCTTTATAGCTGTGCAGTTTACATCCAGACTAGCACCACCACTGCAGCGGACCTGGAGCACTTCCTAAACCCAGCCAGGTTGCATTGAAATGCTTTGCTGGGATCCTCCTCTCTGGGGGATTTCAGGAATTGCCAGGGTAGACAAAAAGGCCCTTTTTCCCCAATCCCAAATGAAAAAGGCTGTAGCAGACAGCAGAGGTGATGCCAACTGCTCAGCTGAGCAAGCCCGTATACAAAGATTATCTCCTCTTTCAAAATCTAAAGGTCAAAGACTGAACATGGACAGCAAGTGTACACATGGGGAAGGAAAGGAGCAGGCAAATTCAAGGTGTGAAAATAATACTGAGGGCACCGCCAGAGGTACAGCATGTGTTCAGAGCATGTCATGGATTGAAAGGTCAGCCAAGATGGCTGGTCAGCAGGTAAAAGGACACCAAGACCAAAGGACAGCCTGAGGCTACAGGAACCAAGTTAATAAAATAATAAAACCAGGTTTTAACATAAATAGTACTGGAAGCTATTACAAGCTCCTTGCCCAGGCCTGACTGAGGAGAAACGTTTTTCCAAGGAAAGAACAGTTTTGACATTGTTTGGACTGTGAGAGTGACAGAGCACTGGAACAGGTTGCCCAGGGGGGTTGTGGAGTCTCCTACGTTGGAGATATTCAAGGCCTGCCTGGACAAGTTCCTGTGTGATGTAATTTAGGTTACCCTGCTCTCACAGGGGGGTTGTACTAGATGATCTTTCGAGGTCCCTTCCAACCCTTAGGATTCTGTGATTCTGTGACAGTCATATGACAAGAAATAATTCCATGTAAACTGCAAAATTAAACACAAACCCAACCACACCACACCTGGCTTGTAATGAAAGTCAGAAGAACAGGATTGCTCCATCCTACCTCCCCTTCACATCCCCCCATCTGCCCAGTGCACTTTCCATAAGGCAAGCTGCTTTTGCTAAGGAGATGCAGAATCTTTTCTCACAGATGAGAATGTAATGACAGCCTTTAGTGAAGGTATTTTTTTGATCACAGACTAGTTTGAATTAGAAGGGACCTTGAAGTTCATCTAGTACTAGCCCCAAGCCACAGGCAGGGACACCTTCTACTAGACCAGGTTGCTCCAAGCCCCATGTCAACCTGGCCTGATATCCCTGCAATTAGATCTGCAATTACAGCATCCTCTCTTTCTTTGTACTCTGAGCATTCCTCTAGCCTCATTTTCTACTCAGCATCTTTCATCAATGTGATCATTTAACAGTGCAATATTCTCTCCATTACAGCAGGGCAGTCCCAAAATCCTTACCATGTTTTCAAAAGCAAACAGGACCCCTGGCAATTTCCATCACACTTTGCTTCCAATTAACTGGTGAACATTAGGTCATTCAAATCATTCCTAGCAAGATCCTAGCAGTTGCCTGAGCTGCTCATCTGCAAGGAGGACAAACTTCAGCTTTCATGTTAGCATGGGAAAATTGCATGGGAGAAGGACATCCCTACAGGCTGTCTTTGCCCTAAAATCTGCTACAGACCTTGTCCTTCAAAGCCTTTCTCTTAAAGAAAGAGTAAACTTCTCAAGGCAAACCATGTGTGGTAAGAACAGCACAAGCTGTATTGGAAGGTGCTGACATAAAGGGTGATACAATTAAACGCTTGATCTTGGAGTTCAGTTCTCCTCCTTAATTATTTCTAAATATTAACACTGCCATGAAATCAATTCTCAGCTTTCAACAAGTGGTCCCCAGCTTCCTTTTTTAAATGTCTCCCCATCAAGAGCACTTACTGAAAGCTTTTCCTTCCCTCCTAAAGATCTTGTCAGTTTGGCAGGGAACAGAAGTTCCTGTTGAAGAAGTTCCTGTCTTCTGCCTAAAATGATTCTCTAAAATGCAATCCTAATTTAGTAATTGCTGCAGTATCTCCTTATCCCCAACGCAACATTCCCCAAGCTCCATCAAAAACTTTCAGATGCCCTTTCTAACATTTTCCCAACACTTCTGCTTTCCTGCTGAAAAGCAGTTACTCTAGGAATTCCCAAAATTTACCCAGCACTGGGTATCTCTGCTAACCCTCCATGGACCTTAGACTGGCACACTTGTGGGTGCTCTTTACCTTGACCAGTTTCAAATCAACACCAGAACAGAACTGCAGCTTGCTCTACACATGCCCTAAAACCGGAATAATTGGGTTTGATGTTCATTATAACCCTAGGAAATTAATGCCCTGCAGCAAACTCCAGTGCTGCAGCCTGCAGCTGTGTTTGAGGAGATCTAACTTTGAAAAAGAGGAAAGACAGTGATTTTTTTAAAGACTGATGTTTCCCTTCCTTCTGTCAGCAACAGCCTATTCACCAAACAAATCTGCCTCCTACTACTGCACAAGTAACTAAAAAGAAAACATGTTTTATGCTCTCAAACACAAACTAGAGTTAATCCCATGGAAATCTGCTTTGAGAAAGGATAGGAAGGCACCTCTGCAAAATGACAGCCCTAAAATAAATCTTCTCTCTGGTCTTTCCACCAGCTCCTCTATTCCCTCTATGTAAAGCCAAAATTCAACCTGATTAGCAAGTGGCTTGAGGCTAAGGGAAAGTCTTTCCCAGCACTCACACACCAAAAGGCTACCAGAGGGTTTAGAAACTGCAGTAATATAAGTGGGCTCCTCTAGGATTTTGGGCTTCACATTAGGGAAAGGCCTGAGAACGGTTCACATCAGCACCATCAACATCCTACCAACACCCTCCACGTCATTGAAGCAGTGCTACTGCTTGCCTCCAAGGGCAGCAGCAGCTTCAAGTATTTGCACACTGAGGACTCTCAACTGTGCGCTGGAAGCAACTGAACAGTAAAAACATAGCCAAAAGAATTTACAAAGCCATCTGACCTTCTATACATACATACAAACACAGTGCCTATTCCTGTTGGTGCTCCTTACCCCTCCTCAAACATCCATCCACACCATTCACCACAGACTTCCTAATTAGTTGAAGCAAAGAAAAATCAATAAGAAAGAAATTAAAGTTACAAATCTAACTGAAGTCAGTCACACACCCAGGGAAAATTTGTTCCTGGGGTAAAGTTTATCTAGTGTCATAATTTTATTGAAATCCTATATCTTCCTATTGACTTTTATGGTTTCAAGCTGGATGCCAGAGTTATCATTATTAGAGTCTCAGTGTTGCTTGCTGGCCCGAGGTTTGGGGTTTGTGGGTTGTTTTTTTTCTTTTCATAAACAAGCTGTAATTGTCTGGTTTATTGATCAATAAATCTTTCAACTGCCTCTCTTCACCCGCTTCTCTCCTGGTGAGTCTCCTACACCTTCTCTGAAAGAAAATATAGGGTTGTTTTTTAAAGAACATATTGTTTTGTCGTTAGCCATGAAAGAGCAGAAATTGTGCTGGTCGGTTCCGATAATGGCTTTTTAATGACAGATTCTAGTCACAGAAAATCTGCTTCATTTCCACACGAGTGAACTTCAACCATTAATCCACAACCCAAATGCACAGCTCACTTGCTCCTGCTTGGGTTTGAGCCTGGCAGAGGAGACAGATTTTGTAAAGTGGAATCATAATGCTATTTCCCACTCAGTGGTTTTTTTTTTTTAATAACACAGAAATATTCCTGTTCCTAACATTAGGTGAGCTTTTTGTTTAATTAATGATAATTTTTGGAGAATGTTAATAGACTGCTTCATTACAGGAAATCAGTGGCAAGATTCTTCCTCCTCTTCCTCCCCAGATTCCTAACTCCAAAATTAGTCATAACAAGAGAAAATTTTGAGATTGAGGAAAGATATGGAGCTTCAGCATTAAAGAGATGCCATCTGCAATCAGGTACAACTTAGTTAAATATTCTTCATAGGAACACAAATAAAAGAGAAAGGTGACTGTGTAACAGAGTTCTCTGCTTTCTGGCTTGAAGCAATACAAATACATACATAGAAAAAGGGAGATGGTAACTGGGGCTTGACCAGATGTTTACCACAAACAGAATTAGCAGTATGAGGTGTGGCAACATAAGCCAAAATATGGCCAGAAATAAAAATTAACTATATTAGACTGTGTCAGGACCTATTGACACAATATACTCTTAGAATACTTGGAAAATTAGTCATGGTAATCTCTGGTCCAGAAGCAACTATCTTTGAACTCACAAAAGGCAGGACAGGCCCTGAAAAAAGGACAGAGGAACAGATCCAACCTTTTAAAAGAAGGATGGATGAGGAGAAGCCTTGGGTGGCATGGTTTAGTGTGAAGTGTCCCTGGTTATTGCAGGGGGGCTGGAACTAGATGATCTTAAGGTCCTTTCCAACCCTAACTATTCTATGATTCTATGATTCTAAGATACAGACTCTGGACATTATAAATCACTTCAACATTTTGGTATCTTATCAAATACACAAAAAAAACCCAACATTAACAATCAAGTTGCAGGCACTAGAGAAGAATTAGGGACAAGAAACAATCAGCTGAGCCTTAATATGAATTATATCAAACCATTCCAATTTCCTTCTCTGACAGGTAGCTTGTCTACTGAATAAAGGCAAACCATAAATGTGATAAATCTCAACTTCAGTGATGTGTTTATCAAAGAGGAGGATTACAATTCAACAACATCCCTAATTTAGAGAAATGAATTTGTATCAAAGTGATGAAATTCATGAAAGCAAAGCACAGAGCCCTGTGTGTTATGTAGTAACACAGACACCAGCTACTACTAATGGGCTGCAGCATCAGTTGGTATCTTTGAACCTTCCTTATAGGAAACACGTGCATCCCACTTGAAGCTCGCAGGGATACAGGAGCTGTACCATGGGGAAACATTAGATAGGGAATGCACATGGGACTACAGACAATTAACAGGTTCTGCCCCAGTGTAGTGGCTGGAGGAACAGATACACTATTAAGCCTTACTTTGTAATCAGGCTTCTCTCCTCACAGTCTACATTCACATCCCATTGCTTCCTGGAAAAAGGAGGAAAAGTAAACACGAAGTGACAGTAAGACCCAAGAAGCAAGGGCAGGGTCCGAAAGCAAAACTTTCAGTAGCTAAAGGCACATTCAGTCAGACTTTGCTATTATGGGAATGCATTTAAGGGAACCACATCCCCTCAACTCCTGACCCTCTTGGAGCACTGCTGACAAGAGCTGCCCGAATCTTCCAGAACAGACAACAAACCAAGAGTTATATGCCAAAAATCCCAGCAAAAATTAAATTACCAGAAACTTTTCACATCCTCCTTGTCTACAGCAGCACCTATTATCACCAGAGAGCAAATAGTTCCTCTTTCTCTTACCACCTTAACTTTTGTACTGATCATCTTTAAACCAAGCTTTTCTATCCCAAACCTCCAAACAGCTTCCTTCTCTGCTGCAGCTATTTCCCAACATTTCTCTCTGTGGCTGACCTATTTTCACATTACTTTGCAAATTAGAACTGACTGCAGACACATATGTATGTACACACCATTGACTTTCTACTCAAGACCGCAATTAAAACAGCATTTATAAAAAAGCCTGTTAACTCCATAAAAACAGAAACATCCAGCAGATTTCACCACCTTTACACTGACAAGAACATAAGGAAATGGTTTTTGAAAATATCCTTGCCTCTCAAATGTGACTTTCTATATATCAAACTCCTGCTTCCATTTTCACCCCTCAAGCCAATATAAGGCTAGTGCAAGAGCCTAAAGATGGATTTATTGGATAAAGAAGCCCTTCAGATGTATTTTGCCCTACAATCAAGGTTTCTCCAACAAAATAAGATATTTATTTTCTGTAAGCTGAAGTACCTCTATCTATGTCTAACCTGAATAGGGAAAGAGGTCAGACAGACTGATGTACTCTAACCACAAGCACACAGCAAACCAGGAATTAAGCATCTTTATCTCTCCCATCATCTCTCTACAACTGATGGTTTTCATCACTTCTGTTACTCTCATAACAGAGCCATTTTCTTGCTAAGGAAGGTAGCATATTATTAAGGTTGAACACCAACTTTCCACCCATGGTTAGAAGTCTGGAGAAGGCAATCACTTGGCAAACTGCAGTGAGAATAGGCAGAGAGCCTGAGAAAGACAATCAAAGGCTTCTTTTAAGTGCCAGAACAAAGCATTTAGAGACACTCTTAGATTCCTAACCTTCATTTCTTACATTTTGGAGAGCCTCTGCAATCTGACTGCTCTTCTGGCAAACACTCAGCAGGCAGCTTTTAATGCACACCTAAAAATACTTGTGTATCTTACATGTTCTTTTATTCCATAGGTTTTTCTCCAGATTTACAGTCCTTCCTTTCCAGCTCTTGTCCCTCACCTCCAGTCCTTCTCTGCAGAGGGCTCAGCTTGCCTTATATCCTGGCAATGGACCAAAGCAAATAAATGCACTGTAACTCTTAATCTGCCTCTGATAAATACCCTGCTTACTATCTGCTGGAAAATTGTGCATGGTCTCTAAAAGCCTCATTTTGCTTATAGCACATACATATGGCAGCCGACAAGCAATCATACAACTGACACTGCAACAAATTAAATATTATCTGACTAAAACACCCCTGGGGTCCTCTTGCTTCCCAGTGAGTTTAACATGTTTAGTTATGTTTCCTAACCTCCTGCTGCCGTGAAATAATTTTATGATTTTTCTTCAGTTAACTCCTTTCTAGCAGAATGCTCACCACCGCTAATCTCTACCACAAGCTTGCTTTTCTATGCCAGTGTATTTCTCATCTCTGAATTCAAAAAACCTCTCTTTTTACTGCCATTCCTCTTACCCCCACTGCTCAAGCAGTGGCACTCACACAAGTGTGAAGCTGCTTTATTCACCTGCCTCAGCACAGGGCCACTCTGACACTGGTATCTGACACCATGTGCACAGCTTATAGTTGAAAAATGAGCATTTTGATTAAACCCAAATAAATTAATCTCGTACCTTCTTCATCCCAGCCTCTAGATCACCATCGCTAGCAGACAGAAGGCATCATACAACTGACAAGGAAATGTGTTCATCCTTACTTACTGGCAACAGAAAACTAGCATTTTATGTATCTGGTTTTTAAAAAGGAAAAGAAAAAAAAAAAGCCTTATTCAACCGTGCAAAGAAAGTTTCTTTGTGCATCAGATTCTTCTATTCTGCCAGTGTACTACAGCACATAAAAATTCAGCCCTATGTTCATTCCTTACCCTCAAATTTCTTTTTCTTTCTGCCTCCTAAATAACCCAGATATTGGCCTCTTAATCTCTTAACAGCCAGTTTCCTGCAGGTTTAACCACTTAAATATCGTTAACTCAGGAGAAAAGTAAGCTGAACTGTGCTCTATGTGGTGTAGTTATCTGCAAAAGAAAAGGAGGAGGCATTACACTGCTGTCTAGGCTCTGTTCCAGGGAGATTCAGGCTAAACCAGAACTGAAGCAGGAGGGCAAATCTCTTGCATCACATCTGGAGAGGAGAGAAAAATCAGAAACCTGAGTTCATTCAATCAGCTCAACACAGCGCATTCCACTGAACTTCAAAAGTAATTTCTTGGTGCCTTTACAATGTGTCAACAACTCTAGATATTTCTAGAGAAATATCTACCTGTGACTTTTTGAAAAAGGCAAAGAAAAAGGGCTTTTAGCTAATGCTTCAGAATGCACATCATCTGACTGCTTTATTAGAAAATATTAGTAATTTCCCATATTTTACTTATATCATAAAACATTCCCTCTACTACCTCCAGGCTGTAAAAGATCAGAGACTTCACTAAGTGTTTCAGAAATTATACATCAAGTTATCTCCTAGGTCCCCCATGGCATATGTGCATTATCTTCAAAGGACTGTCATGGGCAGAGGGGACACAGGTCCTGGCCCTTCACAGCCCAACAATGCCTCCTTTGGAAGGCGAAACAGGAGGAAGGGCACAGAAGAGATAAAACTCTGTGTCTGCTGCAATAAGACTTTTCAGTTGAGCGAGTGAAGTAACACGTATCTTAACACACATGAAGCCTATGGATACCCACACACCTACACTGCAAGCCATCACATCAGGTCTGGCCAAATTTGCAAGCCATACAGTTCAATGTATCTATAGTAAAGGCCTTTCTTCCCACTGTACATTGGGGTTAGACGTTTTCACTTTTCTACAACAACTGTTAGAAACTTGTTCTTTTACTGTTGGAAACTTCCTTCATTTACAGTCTGTAACTACTAGGGAACTGCCCAGAAGCCCACAGTATTCATATATCCACCCTGATGCAGAACACAAGAGGTAAAAAATAGCCCACACATACACCACCACATCCAGTGCCCACCCTGATGCTCAAGTTGTTGACCAAAAAGCATTTTATTAAGTACAGGAGGCACAATGTGCAGCTTCTACACTATGTAAGCCATCTACTAGGCAAAAGAATACATAAACATGTTCTCTTGAAATTATAACAACCATAAAGGGTCATTTCTCACCCAAGCCATGCTCCCAACTGTAAACTAGCCTAGTTTCAGGCACAGTTTATTTAATCAAACCAAATTATTTATCTAGGCCAAAGCAATAAATAATATGCCATTATTTAGAACTAAAATGCTATTATTTATTTGGATATGGTCAAAATACTGATTTTATATTAAACAACACATTACTTCACATTTCACAATATACAGGATGTGGGTTACATAGTTTAACTTGTACCCTTTGAAAATATGAATGAACAATCACTTTAACTAACACTTGGAGTACAAAAAGCTGCGCTTCCTCGGCTTCTTTTACGATCAGTTCGTTCTCTCAAGCCAGAGTACAGTTCAGACAACACCCACAGAACATGTCGCATTAACTTAATCAGCAGCCATCCTTAGGGTTTGCTCTCAGACAGCAAGTAAACACTGTGAAGCTTTGCTACTCTTTAACCTTGTGAACTGCGCTTCTGAAAGGTTTCTGTGTTTAAAAAGAAAATGGGCCACTTCAATGCTCTCACTGCAGCTTCTCAAGCTGAGGTTTGTCATATGCTGGCACTTGAATCCTGTATAAACATCAGTTCAGGCTGGCAGAGACAACCATGAACCCCACTGTACTTGGGATACCTTTCCTCTTGAGACCTGAATATGGTGAAGAGCAAAACTGCATGCTTAAGACCAGGTACAAGGGCCACATCTGGTAGGTACGTTATGGTGCTTCACCATCACTGCAGTCGCATCTTCACCACTGCACCACTTTGCGTATGCTGGTCTAGCAGAAGATGCCCCTGCCCATGGCAAGTGGTTGGAACTACAGGAGCTTTAAGGTCGCTCCCAGCCCGGTGATCTGCAGCTTGGGAACATGACAAACAAAAAACCTCCACCACACTTAGCAGAGAATAAAGAGGATGCACATCTACACCTAAGAACCTCCAGTCCTTGTGAGAACAACCCACATACACAGATTTCCTCAAATTTTACACATTTCAGAAATAAAACTATTACCTTAAAATAGTCTGCAAGTTGTTAAACCTAATATTAATCTATTAGCTGCCACCCTGCGAACACCTTCCTTTTACAGTGTCACCAGAGCGCCGGTTAATTCACACAGACAAAATGACGTTCCTGTCTTTGTTCTCCTTTCAGTGCCTCTGCAATATTAAGTCAACAAAAGCTTTCCTCAAAGCTCCGCTGACATCAAGAATGTTATGTTCAAACCATTAGACAAAAACGTGAAGCACTCAAGTCATGCTTCATTAAAAACAAGTGGAAAAATCAGTTTACCAGAAGAAAAAGGTTATTTAGGAGATATATTTATTACATACATCTGAAAGAGAATGAGAATTAAATGTATAGGACCAAAACTTTCCTTGGTCTTTTAATTATATTCATTATATTTGATCACAATTTTTTTACTTCATTTTTTTTTTAGAACCACCTATGTTGAAAAATACCTTTCAGATCATCAAGTCCAACCCCAGCACTGCCAAGGCCACCATCAACCCATGTCACTGAGGGCCTCGTTTACCTGGGTTTTGAACGCTTGCAGGGACAGTGACTCCACCACTGCCCTGGGCAGCCTGTTCCAACACCTGAGTGAACCAATTGTTCCTCATATCCAGTCTAAACCTCCTCTGGTGCAGCTTTAGGCCATCACCTCTTGTCCTATCACTTGTTATCTGGGAGAAGAGGCCAACCCCACCTCACTACAACCTCCCATCAGGCAGTTGTAGGGAGCGATGAGGTCCTCACTGAGTCTTCTCCAGGCTACCCCCCCCCGGCTCCCTCAGCCATTCCTCATCACACTTGTGCTCCAGGCACTGCATCAGCCCTTCTCTGGATCACTGCCCTTCTCTGGACCTGCTCCAGCACCTCAATCTCTCTCCTGCAGTGAGAGGCCCAGAACTGAGCACAGGATTCGAGGTGCAGCCTCACCAGTGCCCAGCACTGAGGGCAGTCACTGCCCTGGCCCTGCTGCCGCACTGGTGGTGTTACATGCCAGGATGCCACTGACCTTCTTGGCTGCCTGTTCACAAGCTGCTCATGTTCAGCCCCATCCATCAGCATCTCCAGGTCCCTTTTTACGAGCAGCTTTCCAGCCACTCTTCCCAAAGCCTGGAGTGTTACATGGGGTTGTTGTGGCCCAGTACAGGTTTTGTCACTGAGCCTTTTTGACCCTCATCCCATTGGCCACAGCCCATGGATCCAACCAGCATCCTAAACAGTCTGAAGTCAGCCTTCTGGAGATCTAAGGTGGAGGTTTATCTTACCTTCCTCCTCACTTACCCAAGGAGAAGGCCGCCATCTTCTCGCCCCTTCTCTCTGACCACAGGCTCAGTTTACCTCAGGCTTCCCGCGCTCCCTCCTGCCCAAACTCGCTGAAGCGCCACGCGCCGTTCCCAGCCTCGGGGCCGCTCGCGCTCCCAGAGCCGCGCTGTGCCCGCCCCGCCTGGCACCGCTGGGTCCTGGCAGGGCCCTGGGGCTGCTCTGTGCCTCTGGTCCCTCAGGGCCGCGCCTGCTGAAGGTGGCTTCTCTGGAGATGCTCGCCTCGGCAAACTGCACACACAGCCATGCGCAACGGTAAATACATGTATTTATTGACATTCTGGTTTCAACCAAACCCCGTGGCGATAAAGAGCAGAACCACGGCATCAAAAACTCTGCTGCAAAATAAACCTATTGGTTTGCTTTCATGCTAATGAATCATAGAACGATAGAATAGTTAGGATTGGAAAGGACCTTAAGATCATCCAGTTCCAAACCCCCTGCCATAAGCAGGGAC
Organism: Agapornis roseicollis; assembly: GCA_002631895.1. NCBI lineage: Eukaryota > Metazoa > Chordata > Aves > Psittaciformes > Psittacidae > Agapornis > Agapornis roseicollis. The sequence continues at coordinate 62,374 of NDXB01000232.1, forward strand.
ACCTCACACTAAACCATGTCACCCAAGGCTTCATCCAACCTGGCCTTGAACACTGCCAGGGATGGAGTATTCACAGCTTCCTTGGGCAACCCATTCCAGTGCCTCACCACCCTAACANGGACACCTCAAACCATGTCACCCAAGGCTTCATCCAACCTGGCCTTGAACACTGCCAGGGATGGAGTATTCACAGCTTCCTTGGGCAACCCATTCCAGTGCCTCACCACCCTAACAGGAAAGAACTTATGCCTTATATTCAATCTAAACCTCCCCTGTTTAATTTTGAACCCATTACCCCTTGTCCTGTCACTACAGTCCCTAATGAAGTGCTAGGTATTAGAGAACAAAAAGGACTATCAGCTTTTCCGGCTCCAGGCCTTACTTCAAAGTGAACAGAACATGGTATAATCACAGAAATGACTGTCAAAGAAAAAGGCACAGTAACAGAGGGCAGAAGTTGCTCCCTGCCACATAACATCACAGAAGAGCTGGTGAATAGCAGTGATGAACTCCTACTTCCATCCTGCAACACACCCATGAGGCAGAACCTTCTGGGTAACTTGGAGTCACTCCAGTTGGAATTTAGCCTTTCTGATGTTCCTATGAGACAATCCCAAGGACACTCGTTCCACCCCAGGCAGATCACAGAGCTTCCAGTTTGCAGGCAAGTCCTCAAGAGGGCAAAAGGGTGAGCACAGACCCATTTTGCAAAGCGGTATTTAAGCATGCAACACTCATCCCTAAATCTGGCTCATCTCAGGAAAAAGAAAGTCCATTGTTTAGAGTTAAGTTTACATTGGATCTAAGGAAGAAATTCTTTCCTGTTAGGGTGGTGAGGCACTGGAATGGGTTGCCCAGGGAGGTTGTGAGTGCTCCATCCCTGGCAGTGTTCAAGGCCAGGTTGGACGAAGCCTTGGGTGCCATGGTTCAGTGTGAGGTGTCCATGCCCATGGCAGGGGGGTTGGAACTGAATGATCTTAAGGTCCTTTCCAACCCTAACTATTCTATGATTCTATGATTGTGATGCATCAGGAAATACTATCAGAGCTATTTTTGTTATTCTAAATAAATAGAGTTTACAATGAAGTCACGTATCTGTTGCTTTGTTTGATTCTTCTGCTTCCATTTGTGAAATACCATGATATTATTTAATAAAATGCCTTTCTCTCCAAGTGCCTTTCAATAAACCTGGCCAGCACTCTGCTGACTCAGCACAATCTTTCTCAAATATGGCTTTATCTTGCCAATGAATACTATATGAGATGATGCTATTTTCAATATAGTCTATTATCAGCAGTTGACAGACTCAGACTTTCACAACATTTGAGGTTTGAAAACTGCTCTGGGAATTGCCAACCCAACCTCCCCTGCTCTCCTGGATCCCCCCCTTCTCTCCAGGAGCATATTCCATGGGATTCTTCTGAGCAGGTTCATGATCAGGTCAAATTCCACTCTTCTGAAGTCCAGCGCTGTGATCCTGCTGTAGTTGCTTTGTTCTCTTCTCTCAGGAGTCATTTTAAATTACTTTAACAGCATCTTTGGCATCCACAATCAACAGAAAATTACTTGATACCACAAGCACAAGAACGGCTGGTTTAGAGATGAAGGGAAGACAAAAGGTAACAAGAACAAATCATGAAGCTAGAATTTATAACCACTTCAAAATCTCTCTCCTGAGCTTCTTCCAAAAAGCTGGTCCTATTTTGCTTTCAAGTGTTCTTTTACAGACACATACGTCTTATTTCAACCCCAATAACAACATATGTGAACTCCACCACATTAAAAGAAAGCATGACTACCGTGTTGTCTTTGTCACTGCAGTCTCAAAGATGCCTCCCATGATTACGAATCCACTTGGACTCTTCAGCTGATAGAGGGTAAGAACAGAACCACTCAAAAAAGCAGCAAGTGGTAAGTTTCTGCTTTTGTCCTTCTGCGCACATCAAGGATGCTGAACACATACACAAACAAGATCAACAATCAAGGCTATACCAAAGACTTCTTGTGCAAAACACCTGGCTCAATCCATGGAAGATGTAGTGTAAATTTTACAGCAATGTCAAATCTTTGCAACATTTTCCCTGAATCAGATTAGTTCCTAATGAAACCCTTGATGATTAATACTCACTTAAGAAGTAAATTGGGAGAAAAGCTATTAGTTGAACATGAGCAAATCAAATTGGCTCCAGATATGCATAATGAAATGTGTATATGTGAAGAAAATACTACTGCTGTATCTTCAGAAGCCTTCAGTTTTTGAACACACTCTTATTAGATCATCCCATAATATCCTCTAGTGCCAGTTCTGAAACATGATGCAGAAGGTACAAGTAGTTGATGTACCTGCAAAATACAGAGAGGTACCTTCTAATGATCTAAACATGTGAAGTCTCACAAGGGTATGTACCTGACCACACATAAAACTTCAACTCCATTCAGAGAAATATTGATCCTGTCCACCTCAGATGCCAAGACCAGGCTGGCTCACAGGCTCTGTCGTTTGGATTTCCTCATCAGTCCAAGGTGGCAGGCACCAAGGAGCTATGGTCATAAAGAGAGGGCAAAGCACACTCCATCAGTACTGTTTGTATTCTGCGCGGCTGGGGCAGCACCTTAGGAGAGTGAGCAGAACAGAAAATACCTGCTAGAAATTACCTCCTAACCCTGTAAGCATAATACTAAGCAAAGCATAATACTAAGACTCTAGAGCAGTCTTCTACATATTTGAAGTTATGTTTCTCTTCTCAGTATTCACTAGTGTACTTATTCACTATTTCCTCTTACTGTTTACCCTGTCACTAGTTAACAAATATCCATTCACCTCCAGAAACCAAGAGGAACCACTGCAGTATCTATCACACAAGAGTTATCCAGACCTGACTGAAAGGAGAGCTGGGTATGAATAAGATGGGGATTAAGGACAAGAAATCACTTTGCAATTGAAAACTCAGGGCCAGCCACCATGAAGTAAAAAGACCTGCAAAGCCACACTAAAAATCAAGCAGGGAAGAAATGTCTGTGGTCTAACACCGGCTCAGGCCCCAGATTTTGTTAATATCCCACTTCCCACAGGTTACTCCATATACCTCACTTTAACACTGATCCTTAGAAGCTTTGAACTTAAGACAAGAACATGATGCTAACTGAACGCCCTTCCTCATCAACCCTGTGGCATAGATTGTATAAAGGTTGTTCTCCAGGGGAACAAAATGGAAGCTGTAATTGTATTTAGATCCTGGAGGTGTGGAAAAAGAGGAAGACTGTCAATTCAGCACGTATGAAGGAGGAAGATATGAAAAGATTAAATAGCTTGAAAACTAGGGAGTTCTGAAGGTTTCATTTCAAATGCAAAACACCTTAAACAAAATGTAAAGGAAACTTCAGAGAAACACATGCAAATAAAGGAATTAATCTCCAGCTGACGTTTGTGTGCACCTAAAAGAATGTACTTATTCAAACATCCTTTTCTTTATCAACAGTTTAATACTAAAACCAAAGAAACAGCAGCATAGCAAATGAACTTTTTAGAGAGAGCTTCTTGCTTCCTCCTCCTGTGGTACCAAAAGGCAAACAGCTGCTTCCTTTCTGCATCACACCCCCTGTTCTCACACCAGTGACACTAATGGCTTTCCTGACAAGGCAAACTCTAATACCAGGTACTGTTCTTATTAACTCGGATTAGAGTGTGTGCTGTTAAGCCCCGCAGGTACCACACTCCACACAGGTTGCTCTCTTTTTTTCACAAATCATATGTAATTGCCTCTCTAATATCAGCCACTGAATTGAGCTGAACACAATCATTCTCTAAATTCAACATCCGTGCACTTCAAACATGTCTATTTCATACTTCAAGAATACTTTTTGCAATAAAATACTTCAAAAGCTTAGAACTGAAGTTATTGGACAATTTAACCCACTGATACAAACAGCAATGAGCAAAGCAAAGCCACTCCTCAATGCTCCAAGAAGCAATTTCTTTTTCATTAGCTATATGAAGGAACATGGGGCTCTGAATGTGTTTTAAATTCTCCTGTTTGAATGGTGTGTGATTGATATGGCTGTTATTTCTAACACCACAGGAGAGTGTTATAAATAACTTGGTGTTATTTATAAGCATCGTGTTGGTTTGTACGCCAGCACGGCCAGAGAGGCACAGCATCCCACAGCAAGGAGAGGTTTTCCATCAGGTCTGCACAAACCCAGGCACATGGGTGAGCTTTGTGAGCATTGCTGGAGCCCTGGAGATGGGCACATGCCTGCACCAGCATTGCCACCAAGTGCAAATAGGTGAGAACCTCACAGGGAGATGGGAAGCAAATACAAGCTGTGCTTCATTCTGCTTCAACATTAAGAGGATTCATGTGATCTCTCCTGTGTCTGTTACCAGCACGTTTTAAACAGCTGCCAGGCTGCTGACCAAGAAGTGACAGCCTGTCTGTGCTGAGTGGTTAAAGCAATCATTAAGCACTTGCTCAGTGTGGACCTGGAGCTCGCTGGAAGGGGAGGATAGCTACTCCTCACTGTGCTTATGTTCATGCCACTCTCCTGCTAAGCTTGTGAACGGTCTGGCATGCTAATGGATATCCAAGAATTTAATCTTTTCTTCCATTCTTCTCATCTACAGCCTTACCCACTATGTTAGAACTGATTTAACTACTGCTAAATCATCTCCAACAATGCCTAGAGGTGTGATTTCATCCCTTAGTTTCTCCTGCTTTTTCACTTACTATGGGAATAGTTAAACGATGTTTCTCCAACTTACTTTTTAAATGGAAAAGACAACTGTCAAGAGGTGCAAGGTTTGGTATTTCCCTGGCACTTACAGATAACATTAGTGTCTTCCTTCTTCATACCTCCTGAAACAATGCTCTCTCCTGGCACGCCAGCTTTAAAAAGTAAACTGCAATTGAAGTTTTCACCGTGCAGCTCATAAAGAAAGGTATCTCCATGTTATAATTGATTTCTCTTTCAGATCTCACTGGTTAACAAAAATAACTGAATTTGGTACCCTTCCGAACACATTCACGTATTCCTTTACAGCTCCAAGATGAACTCCCTGTTCTTGTCCTTGGTTTCATTTGCAGAAACTTTTATCCTTAGTTTGCCAATCCAGCATAAGCAAGAGATTCTCCAGTCTGGGGAATGGTGCAGAGACAATTAAGAGAGGAGAGGAGAGGAGGAGGAGGAATAATGCTGTATAATAGATGCAAAAGCAGATGTCTTGTAAGGACACTGTTATAAGTAACTTGTTCATGCAACTCTTCCACTTAGCAGTGCAAAATGTGTATACTTATGGGTTGTTTTGCTGTACTTTTTAGCAGTCTTAAAAGCAGCCTATTATGGAAGTTCAGCACCACCACCTCCATCTTAAAGAAGGGGGAACTGATGCCCTACAACTTGAAGTGGTTGTGGTCATTCAGCAGCTTAGAAGAACTGGGCTAAATCACAGATCTCCTTCAAGTCTCTCTCTGTGGATCTTCCCATTGATTAGGTCACCCTTATCCAAGCCCCCAAAAATGTGTCCATCAACTGCACGAGCTCTGTTTAGGAAAGGATTACTACTGTGCAGCCACTTGAGATGCTGCCTTTCCTGAAGTTACACCAGACAGGCAAAAACCAGAAAGAAATAGTAAAAGAAAGTAGTGATGTTAACAAGCATGAACATTCCTGATGTGTTCCTGATCCATGTGCTCCAAATTCCTGACATGCTGAAGTTATGAAACATGGGGGAAGGTCCAACTCCTTTCTACCTTTTTTTTTTTGCAAAAGAAATGACCAGTACCTACCAAAACCAATCAAAACATGTCTTTCAATTCTAGGAATAAAAGAGGAAATATGAAGATGCTGCTTTGTGACACTGCAAGGAGATCATCCCTCTGGAGATAGAAATCAACAGTTCTACCTGTAGTCAGTGATACTTTGTCCTGTCCCTCAAATGAGCAAAGGAATTCATACAAAGAAACCATTCACAGCAGAAATCTCACTTTCTTCTAGAGTCAGCTTTCTGCTGATTTAGCTGCAGAAACTTCATTTTCAAACCAATTCTGAGCAAAGAAAATGATGGGTGCATTTAGTTTGGGAAGAGGAGAAGGGAAGAGGAACCATCCCTTTACCACAACAACTTGTCAAGCAGAAAAGGTCACTAACCCAGCAATAATGTCTAGCAGCACAAAGTCGAAGGCTTCCCTGTAACCTGGACTTCACACACAGGTGAGAAGCCCCTCTTCATCTCACAGCTATAACAAAGCCATCCTTCAGCAAAACGGAACAGAGCTACATTTGCAGGCTAACTGAGGCTGCTAAATTTATATGCAGCAACAGACCCATGTAAGGATCAAATAAAATTAATTCTGTCTAATAACAAATTAATTGTCCATGCCAACCTCTAATGTCTTCATCATCAAATGAATTTCCCTGTTATTTACCCACCACAACTTCCCACCGGGAAGGAGAAAGACAGCTGCTTAGATTAAAGAACAAAACAGAAGAGCCTCCTAGACAAAAGGATCTTTTCATTCTCTAAATGACTGCTCTACTCCGAAACATCTTATGAGAAATAATGTGAGGGGTTTTTTTGAGTCTTTTAACAAAACCAAGATGTGAACTGCCTGATTTGATGCTGCTATTTCATTGTCTCAGAATTGAATGCAACAACTTCCAGTGGTAAGGAGAGATAGGCTCATGTATAAATAATACAAGGAAAATAAATTGTCAACAGACCTAAGGAAGTGTATTTTTCTCAGTTGATACTCTTTGAGGCACGGATCACTGTAGCCCTCACCTTATTTATTGACAACAGCAACATTCTTAAAAGGAGTATAAAACAACAACAACAAAACCCTCTTTACAGTAAAACTAGGCTAGAAATTCTTTCAAAAGACCAGAAAAGTGACACATGCTGCCAGATGCATGCTGCTCTTATTTTACAACCTGATTTTAATACCTCTAAAGCATCCAAAATCATCCAGTTTGACCACACCAAAGAAATACCTCTCAAAATCATCCTCTAATGGATGAGGTTTTCTGGGAAATAAAAGCAAGCTTTCTCTAACAGCAATGTCAATGCTCCATCCCACTTGAGCAATCTACTTCTATGCCAGAGGACTTGCCAAGCTTAGGGAACCAGTTTATAATAAAGAGCTGATCCATTTAATCCCAGAGAAGGCCTGAGAAATAAAGGCAGAAGGGGAGTTGAGAGCCCTCACAGAAGATTGGAGAAACTCAGGTCTTTGACCTGATCAGTCCTACAATTCACTATTTTTTCACTAAGCAAGCAGTAATAAGAGATACAAGAAACCTCTTAGACAGGAGTCAAAGTGCTTTGTCACACAGTGGACACTGTTTACTTGAATGGGGGTTTAAAAGGTTATTACTTGCAGAGTTGCCATGGGATAACCATCCAGTAATGTCTCTACAGAGCCATCAGCAGGACTCTATACTGTGTTTGACCTTATGGAACTTACAGTGGTCAAAAGTTCTCCAGATTATAGAGTGGTCCTACCAAATTCTGACCTGAATGTCCCTGCAGCCACAAAGGAGAGTAAAAACTCATGCACAGCAAAACTACAGGGCATGACTTGGAAGAAATCTTACCAAAATGAGCATGATCCATCAATCGGGGATTTAATTTATCCTAGCTGCAATGTTTTTCTCCATAGAGAAGATTAGAAGCAACAGATTCACTCTTCTGAAGCAGAAACAAAACAACTTTTAGTTAAGAAATAAAGCGGATGGCTCATGTTGATTAAAGAGTAGGTACACTGTGATGCAACAGCAGGCTGCTGCACACAAATCCCACAGTAATTACAGCAGCAGCACTACTTCACTAATGATGCTATGGCTCTGAACAGGGACAAATTAACATAAAGACACACATGCTGGTGACTTGCCACCCAAGGGAAGGTGAATATGCTGGAGACACAGACATTTAAGGGAATCACAACAGATTAAATGCTGCAAGGTACAAGCAAGCAATAGGCAGCCCAAACAAAAAAGGAAGATGGGAAAGGATGTTCCTCATCTGTCCTAGATTTGTATGAAAATTGATGTTCTCCCTAGAGGCTGTACAATGGATCTTTCTCATCCCACTTATATTTCAGCATCTTTACTGTCAGTCCACTTTCCTCTAACTTCAGTAAAGCCTGGAGACCAAAATCACTGCCACTGGGATACATCTTCAGCCAGGCTAAACCAGCATTACCTGGCCTGTGGGCTTCTTTGGTCCAAGTGTGAACTTCCATAAACCAAAACCATATCAAACTATACCATCTGCACTGATGTTTCACTTCCAAACATCAACTACAAGAGCAGTTACCCTGGGGCCTTGAGTCTAACGAACAGCCCACTGAATAAAAAAAGTGTTGTGATGTACAGGAGGAGCACGGGGGTGGGCAGCACACTACCTCTACATCCTGCTCTGCACACACATCCATGTAAAGCGAAGGCACAGCCCAGGCTGTGCTTAATACCCTTCAGCAATGCCAGTGCGCTCCAGAGTATTACCACATTCAAGAAGGGAGTGGGAATGTAAGCCCAATTTAGGGTAAGACCAAGAAAAAGGCACTTGAGACAAATGAGACCAAGGCCAGGTTGGTCAGGGCTTGGAGCAACCTGCTCTAGTGAAAGGTGTCCCTGCTCAATACAGGGGATTGGAACTGGGTGAGCTTTAACACCCCTCCCATCCCAAACCATTCTATGATTCTATGATTGTGTAACAAGTATCACATGCCAATGATTTCAGGCTGTTCAGCCTCTTGGTAGCAGCTCATTGTCTCAGACCTCTAGGGTTAGAAGTGCAGTTTAATGTGGGTTATTGGATGTTACAGATGCTGATGATTTCTGAGCTTCAGGATTTGGCCAGCAGTGAAGTCTTCCTGGTCTGGACCAGCGGAGAGCAATTCCATATTATTTTGTACTTTGGATGATTTTAAGCTAATGAAGGTCCTATTCTTTTTTATGACTACCCATGCAAATGTTAATTTTTAATAAACTTTACCCAAGTAGGATTTAAAGCTTATCTCACAAGACATATTTAGAGCAGTGCCATGGTGAAGTAATTCTGGGGGAAAAAATATGTACAGCTGAAAATAGGATATTTCTGCATGCTTGCTTCAAAGTGTACCAAGAGTTTCCTGCACAGACTGACTTGTCAGACTAGTCTCTGCACAGGACTCGAATTATTAATTAACAGTCAAAACCTGTGCCTCTTGGGCATGGAGCAGATGAATTTCATTGTCACTGCACGTTCTGCACTTTTCATCGGTGACATGGCAAGACTGGAGGTAGTGGAGAGGGTGGGAAGAGCAGACAGAACGTGTTTAAACTTGACAAGGCTGGAAAGGTTAATCTGAGGCTAACAGGCAGCACGCTGACCAAGCAAGAGGCTTTAGCATCATCAGTCTGATGACAGGGATGGGAGGTGCTCTGATGAAAAACACATGGAGGCTGCAACATCCCGCAGGCTAGGATGGGCCATGCTGCCAAGTAAGCGGACCACTGAAGAGGGCTTTAAAAAGGTGCCATTGATAAGGGATAACATAAGGCTTGTTAACACATCTGTGCTCAAGCTCTTCTAATTAATACAACATGATTAAGCTTAATTACAAGAATGGCAGTGAAACTTCAACATACTGCTTTCAAAACCTGTTGAACAGTCTCTTCGACTCTATAACCCCCATGGCCTTGTGTTTTATTGCATCAGAAGTTAATTATGGGAGAGACACTTTCAAAATGTATTAACAGCTATCACATATCGAGGGGTCATTTGTCTCAAAGACAGGAAAACACATTAATGGGAGAGGTGCTGTGAGCATCTGAGCCTTCTTTAAATGTTCATGGATGCAAGGACAGAACTTCTGACCTCTCTGTTGTACCAGCAGAGGCATTCAGAAAGCTAACACAAAGAAAACAGTCTTACTGAACCAGACCTCTTTAGTGCTTTCATTTGCTAATACTTTATTTTTATATATACATATATCACTTGTGCAAGAGAGATGGATGAACTTCAGAAAGTAAAATACTAATTAATTTTTCAAGCATTGGTTTCCATTTGTCAGAGCTGCCAAAAGCAAGGTTCTGTTGGCCCTGCCTGGGATGGGCAGGGTCTATGCAAGTTATCAGCTCCCCATGTGGGTCCTTTCAACTACCACACATACATCTCCCATCTCAGTTCTGACAGCAGAGTGACTTTTGTGCTGGCAACCACATCACATTCCCCCAGCCACACTCAGCAATAGGATTTAGTCAGCAGAGATACTGGAACAATATTGGTATCATCTGCTCTGAGGAACCAAGTACAACATGTTATCCTCTGAATTATTCAGACCACCAGAGGGCTGGGTAACAACCCTTTAGCAACATCTAGACACCAGGGACATTTTCCCTGGTGTAGCGTGGATGATATCAGGGAGAAGTTCAGCCTTAGGCTTATTGCATGGCTGCACTGCATCCTGGTCAGCCCCAGAAGGCTTACCAAGGAGAAGGTCTGGAATATCAAGTACAACCTCAAACACTGAAACCCCAGGGCATCTCCCCCCTAACACCACAGCTGCTGTTTAGAAAGTTGTGCTACCGAGTTGTAAGCATGGAAGCATGCAGGAGGTCACTCATGACTTCTTAGTGTGGATGACCTCCCTCTGCCTGTCCCAGCTAAGCCTCCTAAAACTATTTCTCTTTCCCTCGCCTTTAACTCCTTCACAAAATATCACATTGATTTTCCAGGCCAAAGAACAGCCATCTGACATCTTACAGTAAGACCACTGTGTTTTCCACTAGGAAAATCACAAAAGATAAGAGTGAATAAAAAGACTAATGCCAGACCACAAAGGTCATCGTGAAACACAGGGACTCTGGCCTCAATGGCAGTCCATGGTAAGAGCATGTCTTGTTCTGCTAAGCCAGTCACTTCCTCACCTGCACACTGGGGAACAATAAGCTGCAGGAAACAAATCTGCCTTTGACTGCCCTTGATCCTTGTAAGTTTAATTACGTTCAGTACCGTCAAATGATCTGGACTGCCTTCAGCAGCTGAAAAAACTCTTTACCTATGCTCAGCAACACAGATGGGTTTGATCTGTTTAAAAACACAGACAGCAAGGCTTCCCATTTTCCCAAAGCTTTAAACTCCCTCTTGAAACATAAGCAGAGATCAATTTTATTTCATCTCTTATGCAGCAGTTTTAGTAAAGTGTTAAAATGGAAGATACTGAAAAGCTACATGACAGAATAATCCCCTGAAATAATGTGAAAATGGAATGGGCAAACAGTAATGCAATTGGAGCAGAAAACTATTACATCCACTCTCAGTTTGCTTACATGCTGAACACCTACTCTGCTTCATCTTTCCAAGAGATCTTTTCAACCGTAGATGCCAGTGCCCACAACATTCTCTGCTCCCAGGTTTGTACTGCTAGTAAAACTACTCATTGCTGCTGCAGAAAAGAAGTTTCCACTTTAGAACAAGGCAGACAAAAAAAACAAACCACCCTTACATCTATTTATAAAACTTCTTATGTAAAGATAGTGTAGTGAATGAAGTATTAAATTATGCAGTGCAAGCTGCAATAGAATGAATTATATTCAGTAAGATACACATTACTGCAAGTATGCAAAAAGCAGTGCTGCTGACTTTCAGTTGTCAAGCCACACTTCTGTTTTGCTCATCTCATTATTTTCTAATGTTTCCATGTGTGATAACATGCCCAGTGCTGACACTTGTCCTATTCCCCCTAGAAGACACTACATTAGCATGTAAATAGCTGGCAGATACAAGGAAATGAAAGCAAGAAAGAGCTCTTTAATTAACTTTAATCCTCTGAAAATCCATACAGCAATCTGTTCTGACAGTTTTCTACACGGGATCTTCTTAGGAGGTCCCTAAGTGCTGCCTGCGGATCACTGCCAGGCTAGAACAAGGAGAAAGAATGAACAAACCAATTCTGGAGACAATGTTTAGACATTTTTCTGCTATTAAGTGATGACTGGTGACTGCCATCTGGCATTATCAGAACTGTCATTAGTCCCACACTGGAATGGAAACAAAGAGATGCCATAAGCAAGACGATAGCTCACTTCACACCCGTCTGACAGACAGGCCTGGGGCAGGTGTGCCAGAACTCACAGACACTCACACACACATACACACAGGCAGCAGCCTCCTCTAGCTTCCAGTACTATACCCACCGTATGACTGTGCTCTGTGGCCCACATTTTCTCAGCCTGTAGTAAACAAAATCCTCAAGGTTGAAGAGCAAAGCAATTTCATTGTTAGAAAACTTGATGAAACAGCTCTACACAGTCCTTCAAATCTGGAATGGCAAAAAGGCTGACAGACTATAAAGGAGTAAGCTGAAATCATTCCTCAATGACTTACATTTTCCAAATGTGATAAGTGTTATTCATAATCCACTACTGAGAAAATCTCTCAAACAAATTTTGGTGGGGAAAAAAAGACCTGAGGATAAATGGAAGGAGATGTAGTATCACAGAGGGGCTCTTCATTACGGACTGTAGGGACAGGACAAGGCGTAACGGGTTCAAACTTAAACAGGAGCGGTTTAGATTGGATATAAGGAAGAAATTCTTTCCTGTGAGGGTGCTGAGGCACTGGAATGGGTTGCCCAAGGAAGTTGTGAGTGCTCCATCCCTGGCAGTGTTCAAGGCCAGGTTGGACAAAGCCTTGGGTGCCATGGTTTAGTGTGAGGTGTCCCTGCCTGTGGCAGGGGGGTTGGAACTGGATGATCTTAAGGTCCTTTCCAACCCTAACTATTCTATGATTCTATAACTCTTGCCTAGCACGTTGGATTTAGCTCTGGAAGCAGCATCCTGCTGGTGGATGAGAGCTGGTACAAAGACACAGAAAGGTCACTGGTTCCAGCCATGCTTGGAGTGACCACTTTGAGGCACCTTAAGGCTCAGACAGCTGATTGGTAAGATTCCTAAAGAGCTGAACTTGAACTGAGATTCCTGCAGGGTAACTGGGAGCAGCTTAAGAGCACACAGCAGCCAGAAGTGCAAGGAGTCAGCTCTCAGTCCCCTGGGCTTCTTTGAAGCTGAAGGAGGGAACAGCAGAACTCCTGAGTGTCCAACAGGAAGATCAGGAAAAACCCTGGCTATCAGACAGAGCACCTGTATGAAGAGCCTGGAGAGCAGCCGCATGTAGGAGGGAATGACATTAGCAGCTTGCTCCCTTGCTAAGAATTCAAACCCAATCCAAGATAAACAGGCAGTGATGAAGAAACGTGAAAATCTATCTGATATGGAGATATAAAAGGCAAGTAAGGCTGAAAGAAGAAGACAAGGTAGAAGGAATGCTTTTTTGAGGTGAATCTTCACCTTTTATAATGAAGGAATAGGACTGCTGAGCCCAGGTCAGAGACCAAAGATCTATCAAGAGGGTTAAAAGTATAAATTTCTATCTGCCATACTTGGGTTCCCCCCATCCTTTTCAGCCTGAATTTCCACAGTATTTACAGAGCATAGCGTTAGGGAGAAGTTCTTCCCTGTGGGGGTGCTGAGGCTTGCACAGAGTGCTCAGAGAAGCTGTGGCTGCCCCATCACTGGCAGTGTTCAAGGTCAGGTTGGATGGGGCTTGGAGCAACCTGCTCTAGTGGAAGGTGTCCCTGCATGGCAGGGGGTTGGAACTGGAGGAGCTTTAATGCCCTTTTCAACCCAAACCATTCTATGTTCTAGGTATAGAAACCATACGTCATCATGCTCCCCTCCCATTATTAATGCTGTAATATCAAGAGCAGACATTTCACTTTATTCATCACACCAGATTCCAGTGCTAGAAGATAAGGAAAATATCCAGTGCGGCAACATTAAAACCTTGGTGACTGGTAATGCTCAGATGAATGCAGGCTTTTATGACTACGTAAGCATGAATTTCAATAAAATGACCTTTACCACAACAGATTCCAGCTGAAGTAAGAAGGAAATCTCCACTGACACATAAATTACTAAAGATGAAGGTGTTCTTTCTAAGATTTACCTTACAAAGAGTAGTCCTTACACATACCCATCACTAATCCTCTTTACACTATGCACCAGTTCACAGAGCTTTGAGAAGTCGTGTTCTAATGTGATCTAAATGTTCCAGTAGACAGAAACACCATTAAAAGTGCACTTAACAGCTATGAAGAAAAGGAAGAGATTAAATTGGAATAAGTTCATAAAAACATCATAACCACATCCACCATTAGTTAAAGATTGCACTTTGGCAACCTGGTAACAATACCTGATACTGGTAATATCTGAATTATGGCCTCTTAGCTTATTTTTGCCATCTGATTGCCTCATCTGGAGTAAGTATGCAACCACCAACCAGTTTATAATCAAATCAAATCAATAAAGCAAAGAAAGGGAAAAATTCCATGAAGTAACCCCTCAAAGTAAATAAGGTATAACAGATTTGAAATCTCAACCTGGTCACAGAGAACAAGACTCCCTATCTCCATATACTGCCCACAGGTGCACGTTTCAGCATACTGATTCATATTCAAGATCAACAGGAGCGACAGCAACTCTGATCCAGTTATATTTTGCTTGTCTGGGAATACAGTGATTTGTTTACTCATTGCAACAGGGTTAAGCCTCATGGGGTATTCAATGAACATTTTGGAAACTGCTGGTTGCAACACATGAACTTGCAAAAGAATCTCACAGCTTTATCAGCATTTCAAAGAAAGTAGACACGAAGATGAAAATAAAGGCAAGCATCAAAACAGAAAGCTGTGGTGCTTGCATAAAGTGAGGAAAGGACATGTAAACCACAATGGAGAATTTCAGGTCAGTAAAAGCCACAGCTATACTAATCACTTGTATCACGGCTGAAAATAGCCTGGAAGACAGTTACAGCAGGGTAGTTTTCAGAGTAGATAACATGGGAACTTTCCCATTCTAATTAAATGGCATAGAATGTTTAACACTCTTAAATCTTTCTCAGAATAGCTATTTAGTCAGCTATTCAGACTCTGTTGTTAAAAACTACAAGGGGTAATGGGTTCAAACTTAAATAGGAGAGGTTTATATTGGATATAAGGAAGAAATTCTTTCCTGTTAGGGTGGTGAGGCACTGGAATGGGTTGCCCAGGGAAGTTGTGAATGCTTCATCCCTGGCAGTGTTCAAGGCCAGGCTGGACAAAGCCTTGGGTGGCATGGTTTAGTGGGAGGTTTCCCTGCCCATGGCAGGGAGGTTGTAACTGGATTCTCTTAAGGTCCTTTCCAACCCTAACTAAGCTATGATTCTGTGATATTTCAGAGGTGGGCAATTTTGACACAATAAAAGCTTAAAACCCCAAACAAAACTGGGATGGATATCTGTGTGCACAGGCAATTCTTTGATTCTATCATAAGTTAGAAGCAGCAGGAGTGACTGGAGCTGCACTCTGACCAATGCAGGCTCTGACCAGAATTAGCGCAGGTCCTTTGCTGTATTTTAACCAGAGGCAACTACAGGCTTCATGAAATCAAACAGGACTAAGGAGAAGATATTATAATAATAATAATCCCAAAGCCAGATATTCACCCAGGACCAAAATAACAAAGGTGGTAGTAGACAAGAGGAATAAAATTATTTATCATTTAAAATGGCTATTGTATGGGAGATACTAGACAGCAGACATCCCCCTGTCTGTTTGGAAAGAGGAGATAACGTTGTTCTGGGAAATCAGTCATCAGCAAGGAAGTTTTACCTGAACATTAAGAAAATTAGTTGAGAAGGTTCAGAATTACAAAGCACCTTTCTCAGTTGAGTGTAACAAGATGAAATAGAGATAGAAAAGCACAGGCTTTTGTTAAAGTAATTTAACAATTCTCTGAGAGAACTCACAGGAGAGTAAACCAGTGAATATAGGGTTTGAAAATCTATAGAAATGACTGAGTATCCCTCAGTTTTAATCATTATGTGAGAGTCGAGTACTGGTTGGTAAGATGTAGCTAACAGAGGAGCCCACCATTGCTCTTGCTATGGAAAGCAATTAGCAGCAGGCTGCCCCAGGGATTACAGCCAAAAGTTTCATTCAGGATACTGATAACTGTAGAAAAACAGGGGCAAATAGCAGGAGGTGTGCTGACAACATCAAATATTCATGTTAGCAGAGTCTAGAGACAAGGATGAGGCCTTCTGGAGCCCCTAAAAAACTCAACAATGAGGGAAGAGCAAAGGCCGATAAGCAGTGAGCACACACAAATGCAAGCTAATGCAAAGTGGAAGGAAAAAAAACACTAGATTTCAAGCAGTGTGCAAGCAAGCAGCTTTTAAACCACAATCTCTTAGGTATTAGGTTTGGACACCCTTCGGAGCTATGGCATCCCTGTGGCCATGCCAGCCAGACATGGCCTGCAGAGAGGAGTGAAGGGACTCTAGCTCAGGTCTACAAACCAGGCCACAACCTCCACAAACAAAACCACTTCAGCAACATGGCCCTAGGAGAAAATCACATCCTTGTACTAATACAGGTTCACTGAAATTATACTGGATGCTTCCAGGATATGACAAGAGTTGCAGAGGTAGGACATCACTGAAATGCTGATGCTAATGCAGCAGGGCAGTGTTAGCGAATACATACACACATGCAACAGCAAAGGACTTGCTATCTGAAGGAAGGTCATTGTCACATAGGTAAGGCACAGAAAACTGCAGTTTGCATTGTGGAACTCCATAAAACCCAAAGATTGTCAGTAGGAAATGCAATAAAGATTTATCACCTCTTCCACAGAACTTCTGTTTGACTTGAGCTCAGGTCTTTAGCCTTTTCATCCCAGCTTCTTAGTTACCCATCCTTTTATAACCGAGATAATGGTGCTTCTCTATCATGCAGGAATGACAGAAGGCAAAATGCATCTCTAAACATTGAGCACTTCTAAAATGAGTGATGATGTCATTCAGGTTCCCAAAATAGACGGTATTTAACCTTCATTAGCTGTCAACAGCTCTCATAAGTCTACCAAGCATTAATACTCAGATATTTATAACGCATTTAACTCCAGACCAAGTCCCAAGACTAAAAAAAGAGAGAAAGGACTGCCAACATAACAAGAAGATTCCTCCCCTTACAGCTTCTTATCACTACTTCTTGGGGAAAACTTGCAAGGAAAAACAACTCCTTGGTCTGGATGAACAAACATTGTAAGCCCCAATGTTCTCCCTGGGACTTGGGAGGAGAGCAGTAATCTTGCTTGTTACATCTTGACAATGCAGCAAAATGGGAACATATCATCTTTCTGAAGCTGTACCTGTAGGAACAGTGTGAACTCTGCAATGTACATTTCACTTCATTAGCCTTCCCTTTAGGATATTAAACATTAATTACAACTCCAAACTTTTCATGCAGATTGTTGGGCATCGGTTCATTCACATGGAGGAATAACCACGATCCATACACAGAACCCCAGCAATAGAGGAGCAGCTTGCATGTTCTGAGCATCCCAAATTCTCCACAAAGCAAACAAACTATGAGCCCGTACCTACCAGGCCAGGGTCAGCAATAAGTCCTTTATCCACTGTTATTGCTAATTCAGCTGAAAATGTGTACTTTGATGTTTGGCTGCTGCTAAGTCATCCAGTTCCTTCAGAGGAGCAGTTTGACGTTAAACCTAAGGCTGTGTAATTGCTGCTTGATGAGGGGCAACAATTCCATACCCTGTTCCCTCTCCTTGAAAGAAAGCTAATCAGACAAAAATTACTTCTGCAGAGGGAGAAGTAATGAGTGCATAAACACTGACAAAGAAAAGCCCAAACTCAACCTAGGGAGGTGAAATGTAAGAAGACCTCCTCAGAAAGTAAAGGAGACAAATTCAGAGGAGTCCTCTTTAGCTGGTCCATTAGTGGGATCAAATCATTCCCAATGTTAAGGAGAGAACTCCAATGGAAATCACAACTCAAGTCACAGGGGATGCACCAACGGCTACAGCAGAAGGACCTCAGAACCTTAGGACCCACTCCCCCATGCCCAGGAAGGGAGGAAAGCAAGGCAGGGAAGCTCTGCACATTTAATTACTTCTCTGTTTCCATTTGTGTTATCTCAAGGAAAACATCATGTTTAGAACATATGTTGCACCTCCTGCAACTTGCATAGCCTCTAGAGAGTTAAACCGTAAACCTGCCTATTATTTACAGCTGTTCAGCATCCTAGTTAGGATACTTTCAAGGGATTTGGCAGTTTTCTTTTTTGTTCTCTTTTATGCAAGGAAAAAGCCAATAGTGCAATGCAAGGATGCAAACACAGCCTCAGGTCACCACCACAAATGACAAATTCATGTGCATAGATATTACATAAGGAACACATTAGCTAGATAAAAGAAGGGGGTGAGTTAAATGGCTTTCTTGGGGGTTTTAATTATTTCTTTGGTAGAAAAGATTTCCTTTAAGGCCTTTAAAGTGTGATGAACACACTCCATTACAAGCAAGTCACTGAGCTACCTGTGAATGGTACCTCTGCCACAATTACACCGCAGGGATGAGCAGAATCAGGTGCTCTACATCTCTTGTAGTGGCTCACACATCCAAAGAAGAAATGGCCACTGCACCAAGTGGCACTCATCTGCTCAGGACCAGAAAAGGTTATTTAGAGGCCTATGAAAGGCAGCAGCTCTCTTGCAGGATGCAATCATCACGGCTGATCAGCAAAGCTGTGTGTGGATTGGACACTGAGGCAGAGAAGGAGGAATGTGGAGCTGCTGCTGTTCCCCATAACAGCCCTGAGAAAACTAACAGCTTTGTGGCCTTAAACTGGGAGGGAAAGGTCAAAACCAAAGAGATGAGTTGCTTGGTATTTTGCTAGAAGCAAAAAGAAGAGCTGAGATTTACTTAAAGGACTGGCAGAGTGAATGTAGGAAGAAAAGAAACTGCTTCCAGGGAGACCCTCACAGCACCATGCAGGCAGAGGTTACCCCAGCCCTGTGCTTTGGTCCGTGCATGCTGAACCTTCACAGCCTCTGGTGTAGAATGGGGAAGGGGGAGAAGGATGATGGTCAGGGTTACAGTGGGTAAAAATGAGGAGTGGGAGACATGTCACTGCAGCATTGCCACTTGGTCCTGTGTGCTTCATGTAAAAGGTCACAAATTCCCTTGCATGGTGGTTTCTATTTGAAAACACAACCTAGAGTGCTTCACAAGCATTTCCCCCTGGCACCAAACTCTTGCATTTGCTATCTTAATAAACATCTTCACATTGGAGAGGGATAAAAGGCATTTGGTTTGATTTCATTTATTTCCTGAAATTGCTTTTTTCTTACTGCAGTTTTTTTTCTTGCCATTTAGTCATGGTGGCCCTCACAGAGGGATAATGCAATAACACTGCTGACACGATCGGCTTCCCAATAACTTGCAAATGGTATTTCCTAGTGACAAAACAGGCACAGCTTTTCTTCTTTTGTAATTAATATCATAGAAATGTCAACCTCCAAAGTTGGTTTCCAAAGGTAATATGTTATCAACAGAAAACAATGGTTTTAAAGCCATACAGTGTTTCTATCTATAGACCTGAAAACACTATTTACATACAGAACTTGTTATAAGGACAAACAACAGAATTCCTGCAGCTTATGCACATGTCTGAAAAACCAGCAGCTGGTGAGAAGTGTGAAATTGCCTCAATTGCACATTTGGATACTAAATCTTTTTGAGTGCTGCACATTCATTGTGCAAACTTATTTTGCACATTGCCTGTAAAAGAACACGGCTCTGTGCTGTGTGCACATGTTGAAAGGAATGTTACTTCACATCCATGCTGATCTTCAGTGTTATCAGTGTTTAACGCACAGAATTAGCGTTTCCAGCTACTCTCCCATCCATGTAAGCAATAACAACCAGCTGGTGGTCCTAGAGCTACCTATAAGCCATGTGTCTCCCACTGAGGCAGAGAAGAAAGGGTGCAGGAGCTGGGACTCTTCCAACTATTGCTCCCAGTGAAAGGAAGACACTGCTGCTTTGAGGGAGGAAAGGAATAAGACCATCTCCTCTCCCTAAAATGGGAATCAGTTCTTGGCACTGTCTTATGGAGGGTGAGCACATGTGGCTTTGGGCACACCCCGTCTACCTCAATCCAAACCAATGTGCTCCACTTAGGACTTGCTGCTTGTTGGAGTGTGGATACAAGGCCAGTGAGCCCCAAGTCCTGTCATCCAATTCTTTCTATAGTTGCTTTTTTACAGCTCCTTAAAGGCACTCAGGACAAGTGAATGTGAGCTTCAGAGTGCCATCCGCAGGGCAGAGAAGACTGAGAAGGAACCTGCACTCACACCTTGGGTAGAGCAAAGGGCTTAGGAGGAAGAGTGTTCAGCTGCAGCAAAAGAACAGCTCCTGCAGTTACAGCATGGGCTGGCACAGCAAACCAGCAGAATTAAACTTTATCTGTGATAAATACTTGCCATCGATGTCAAACCAGCCCTCAGGGTGTCTGCAGTTCCTGGGCATGAGCTCAGCACAAACCTCCTCAAACCCTTGCAGAAAAGTGCTCAGTTTAAAAACACTCTCCCTTTCAATTACTTTCACCTCAAGCACTTTGTCTCAATTCCTTCCACAGAGTCTTGTGGCACCCAACACAGTATTGACTAGAAGACCAAGTAGGGTCTAGTGTCTGCTCCCCACAGTATTGCACAGTGGCACCAAAGGGATGCATTTGCTGGAATCATTACCCAAGGAAAGTAAGGAGGTCTGGACACAACTGTAACAGACACATTTAAACATTGCTTTGGCTGCGCTTCCCTACACTTAAAAAGCAGCTTGGGTGCCCAGTAGGGTTGTAGGAACTTCCTACCTACAACCTCTACAGATTGTAAGCCTCTTATAAAAACAGTTCTAGTCTGGACAAGAAAGAAGTTAAACATCATCTTGGTGTAAAAAGCTTGTTTTCTTTCCCCATCTCAGACTCACAATTTGTTTACATATTAATCCCTTTCCAAATTCCTGACTAAAAAGAAAAGGCAGTGGTATTTCTGGGGAAATCCTGTGGCTCTGGATTCATACGGACAGAAGATGAAGTCTCAGTTCCCCCACTGTCCAAACTGCTTCCACATGCTATAGTTCCTATTACATGTTGTCTCCATCTGAAATACTACCTAAGCAAATGTGTTCATAAAACAGGGAACAGTTCCTTTCTCCTCAATGAAACAAATCATGGGTCAAAGACCATTTCTACAATGCTTTGAGAAAGCTCATTTGATTTCTAATATATTCACCAATTTAAGCAAAGCTTGACCCGAGGTGTTGTGAACATGCACTGAATAAAACAGTCGGTGCTGCTGACACTGTGCCAGGAGCAATCCTCAGCTCCTGAATTCTCCCAACAGTCCTTCAATCTTCTAAAGCTTTTGGATGTTCATTTGAAAGGATGCTCCGAGTGACTGGTGTCTGAGTAGTGCAGCTGCTCGTACCAGAAGCTCCCATCTCCTGTCGAAATAAGCTACTGTGCAATTACTTAATTATCTCTCTCTCCTATCCTTTAAAAAATCCACTGTGATTCAACTTGACGCAAACCCAGTTAATCCAGTTTTATGGCTGAGAATTAAAACAGAGAGAAGTCAGAGATTCAAAGCTGCAGCTCTTGTGGCAATACCACTGCTCTGAGAGGCACAGATATCAATGCCTTGAAACCCTAAGTATCTGAGGAACAAAGAAATGCAAAAAGCCTTTTGTGCAGCTTATCCTAGCTAGTATTTTATAGAGCCTGCTGTTCAGAAATCCAAATCCCTTCCCCTGCTCTTAGATGCTGCCCAAGCCCATGCCTAACTTCCTCACTGAGCCACCTCTTGCTGTTCGCCCTTCCCTTGCTTGTGGGGCACAGAAGTGAGGTTTGTGCTGCCTGACTTCCCTTAACAGTAACTCCCTCATCCCACCCATCCGTCTTCCCCCTTGCTTCTCTGCCCTATCCGCTCAACCATCCTTCATAATTCAGGGCTGAGGAGCTCAGGAACCAATGTTACAGCACAGGCATCAAGGGAACTATAACTTTGAATTACCTGACCCAGGTGAGTTTAAATTCCAAGCCATAACATTGGATTAACCTGATTTATTTTTATTGAACATTTTACCTTTGTAAGTCCTACAGCCCTTTCTCTGAGAGAAAAATGGGAACTGAAGGTCAAATAAATTCTTTTATGGGTATGTTTCTAATTGTCATATTCTAACCTCTCAGCACTGAGCATTAATACCTGGTGGTGGTAGAACAAAGCAGAATCCAGTCAGTATTCTGGGCAATATGACGTTTCTTAGAGTCCTTCAAAAATACCTCCTAAAGTAACACATAACTTTGAAGTCTGCTGCATATTTGGAACTGTTATAAAATTCTTTAAAACCCTCTAAACACCTCACTTAAATAGAAATTGTTAGGTTTAACATCAATAAGAATGCAGAGGCCATCCTTGTGCCTCCACCTCAAAAGCATCAGATGTAATGGTAGTTAATGAACTCTGTATTTTTATCATTACAAACTTTACCACATACATAAAAAGGCAAAAGAAAGAATGACACAGAACTGATTCCCCAAAAATGACTAACATAATTTTTATGAGCTCTTTTATGCCTCGAAAACGGAAAGGGAAGCAAGGCCCAGGAGTCAATTCATGTTCTGCCCCCAGGCTGGACATTTGAAGCTAACTTTCACCATTTCCATGTCAAAAGCCCTCAGGTGACTCAGCTGTATTCTAATAAAGCCCATCACGTCCATGCCTCCATGGGACTGATGCCTTTAGGTACCCAGACAGGAACACAAAGAAGTAGAGTATCCAAAGTCATGGAAAAGGCAAATTTATCCACTAGCTATGAAGAATTAGGGCAACATCAGACCAATAACAAACGATCTCACTAGAGAGGATCCAATGAGAAGCAGGAAGGTGAGGGCAGACCAAGCTCCCAAACATCTGCAGTGCCCAACACCACCAAACAAGCTCACTCTCATCTCAGATCCAGAGATCCCCTCAACAGATGCAGACAAGCCAGAAACTGAGGGAACTTTTCTGCTTTGCAAAGTCATTTTGGAGCAGGATGAGGAAGTGAGAATTCAAAACCTCTGCAACCTTCTTCATGGAGTAAAACAAGTGAGTAGTAAACCTATGACTAAATCAGGCAAAGGAAGGGAGCTAATGTCTACCAAAGAAAAGCATTCCCGTGTCCTGGGAGGCCATGCCACAGAACACACGCTCCTCCTGTCTTTCAGAAACCTGCAGATCTCTTGAGGAACAGTTTTTTTCAGGTTTCAAGATATTTCCTTCTTCCAAATGCTCTTTGTGCACTACTTTGACACCACTACAGACAGCCTCTTCTCCAAACACATTGAATTCAGCTCTCCTTATTCATCCTTTATAGAGAGACTCTGCATTTGTATCAGCAAATGACATTAGCAGGCCTCGTGGAACAGCCTGCTTCATAGGAAAATGGCTTGTACTCATTTTATTCTGGAACACAATTGCCATTTGCTTAATATAGTCATGATATTTTACTGAGGTAATTATACTCTTAGCTATCAGTAACAATTAAACCCTTAGACTGAGGTTGCTTAATAAAGGTCTCAAAATAAATAACACATTCCAAACACAATATTTTAAAATGTCAAGCATGCAAATAAGATCTTGTAACAAATATAACGAAGCAGTAAGGATAAATCAGCACAAAGTTAGGCTGTCATTGCAGGACTCTCTGCTAGAATTGCCAGTGGAGTATTGTGGGGGTTCTGACCGCTACAGAAAGGGCAGCATAAGCACTGCACACAAAAACATTTAATTACATAGAATCATAGAATGGTTTGGATTGGAAAGGACCTTGGATCACCCAGTTCCAACACTCCTGCCATGGGCAGGGACACCTCACACTAAACCATGCCACCCAAGGCTTCGTCCAACCTGGCCTTGAACACTGCCAGGGATGGAGCATTCACAACCTCCCTGGGCAACCCATTCCAGTGCCTCAGCACCCTCACAGGAAAGAATTTCTTCCTTATAGCCAATCTAAACCTCCCCTGTTTAAGTTTGAACCCGTTACCCCTTGTCCTGTCACTACAGTCCCTAATGAAGAGCCCCTCCCCAGCTGGTTCAGGAGGGCAGGGTGAAGCTGCAGAGCTGAGACTTGTGTAACTAGGCTTATAATGAGACCAATGGAATTTATACTTATTCTTTTGTATTTTCTGAATCAACTTTCAAGAAAGCACGAGTCAGACCATTCCATGGCAAGCAAAATAGAAGCCAGAAACAGACAAACTTGGGGGTATAGACAAAGGAGGAAAATCACTCTCAAACTCTGAAATCTAGAGAGATTTGAAATCAGGTCAACAGAGACTCATAGAATCCTAGGTTAAAAAGATCCTTAAGATCATCAAGTCCAACCTTTCCCCCAGCACTGCCAGCTCCACCACTAAAGCATGTCACTGAGGGCTTCATCTGCATGGTTTCTGATCACTTCCAGGAACAGTCCTAGAAAGCTGTTTCAAAGAGAAGGTGAGAGGATGGTGTAAAGGTCCTTACAATGCAGACAGCAAGGTGATTCATAAAGGTTAAGTAGAGCAGTGACAGACATTTAAAAAGATCAAAACACAGAGAAGAAAAGTGTTGTCAGAATAAATATTTGCAAAATCTTCTTGTCGAGCATCCACTGCAAAGCATGGTACAGAAGATTACCTCCTATGCTGCTGCATTTGGCAGGCTGCTGCCCAAGCTCCAGAAGGAGTTAAGTGGATGAAGTCCAAAACATGGCACAGTAAGTAACTGGAAGAATTTCTCAAAAACGTGA
Organism: Agapornis roseicollis; assembly: GCA_002631895.1. Taxonomy (NCBI): domain Eukaryota; kingdom Metazoa; phylum Chordata; class Aves; order Psittaciformes; family Psittacidae; genus Agapornis; species Agapornis roseicollis. The sequence continues at coordinate 87,095 of NDXB01000232.1, forward strand.
TTAAGAAATTTGGGTTATACAGGGGGAAGAAAAGAAACACCCTTGTGTCAAAAAACCCTCACAGAACCCTCTTTCCCTGAACCTCAAGACACAAGGCTGTCAGAGACCAACGAAAGCAAACACAAGAGGTGGTTTTTCCTCAACCCCAACAGAAAATGCTTACAGCTACAATCAGACCTCCAAATCCCACTTTTTCCTCACAAAACTTAGGATGCTTTACCCAGGCACCCAGACACTCCTGTGTAAACCATGAGCACAAAGCTCAATAACCATTTGGCATCAGCACAGCACCAACTAACAGGTCGAAGAGATCTGTCATAAAAGCAAGTAGCTCATCTCTGACCTGTTTAAAGGGTCCCCTACAAAAGGGGTCTGAGAATTAAACTGATGATGTAAATGGATACTATAAATCACAATTCAGCAGAGATCTGTTCAAGCCCCTGTACTCCACAAGCAGCAATTGCCTTTTCTTCTCTGTAACACAGCAGTTAATGGTCTTCTCTCTTCCCTTTGCTATCATCCCCCTCTGCCCATAACTATGGATCACCTTTTTGCTGGAATTAAAACAATTAATATAATCAAGTTGAAATTAAGGGGAACTGTGCTCAATCTAAAAGGCTGTTGCGTCTCTTTCAGACACAAAGTGCCTTGTCTCCTCTCTTCTGAAGCATGCAGGATGATCTAGTAAGTTCCACCTCATCTGACAAAGCCTGCCTTGCTGAATCACAGAAGAGAGAGCAGTGGAATTGCTTTAAAATGTATTTATTTGCAGGCATAAAAAGGAAGATAACCTCTATGGGTTTATAGAAACCTGTGAAGAGAAGACATAGTGAGCAGAGGTAAAGGATTGGCAAGGGTCAGGCTGACAGCACAGCTGCAGTACATAGAGCAGCAGCACAGCTGGTGATGCACGAGTAATGGTGCTGCTTAAATGATATAGTCATGAAGTGGACTGAAGGAAGGGAGAAGCATCGTATCATAACAGCCAGTGAAAAGCATTTGGTAGTCCTTATAACAGAGAGTTCTGCCCCAAAGCTGCCTGTGCTACCTGGGCAACAGAGCACAGGGTGCAACACCCAAAAGGTGGTCTGTTGCAAGGCATCTCTTTGCCAGAGTGGCTGGTTTTATTGCTAGTAAGTGTAATAGAGTGCAATATTTAATATTTTTATATACCCCAAGGAAAGGGTTATTTCACCTTCTTTACTGAACCTCCAGAACCTTAGGATCCTTCTTTGTGCTTTAAAATCATCTACCTCCTAAGAAAAACCATAATGCAGGACCCAGCGTGACAGAGAAACCGTCAGCATTACTTTAAATCTTTACTGATTACAAAACAAAGCAGATGGCAAATCAAGTCATGAACTCTACATCTGCCATGCTTAATGAACAGTTTAATTACCTAGTCTCATTTCTGATGCATCTCTGCCATTCTCAGCTCTGGGAGTCGCTTACACACTTCACACTGACTCTTGCAGAGATATCTCCAGGAACATGGGGTATGAACAGGCAGCTGGGGTTGGTTAATCAATACTTGTTTCATCCCCAGCTTTTATGGTGATGGCCTAAATTATGTCTCAATGGAAACAGATTTCCTATTGGATCACATGAGCTGGTGGAAAGCTCAGAAAACAAGATGGAATTTTTCAGGCTCTTCTCCAGGCAGTGGAGTACCCAAAGGCAGACACATGCACAGAAGGGAAATAAAACCAGCAAAACAACAACATCCAGCACAACCAGATTAATTTATTTGCTGCCTTATGCCTTATATGAGAGCAAGGGATGCAATTAGGATAGTGTACATTGACTAAGTCTACAATTTGAGAAGCAAACTGTGCTCATTTGGAATAAGGAAGAAGTAACTGAAATTGGGCTTCACAGTTTGAGTTTTGGTGTACTCAAGCAGGCAAGAGCTTCCATGAAGGATCACACACTGGCTGCAGAAAAGCTGGGCATGTTGTGTCTGGGCCAATCTGCTGCAACTATATGGGCTGTTCCTACTCTGCAGCTTCATGCACTTACCTCCAGTAGCTCCATGCACAGGAGAAATAACTGTTCTAAGGAGTCACTGCAGAAGAGGCTGCAGGTCTGAACCCAAACAGCAGCTAAGTAAGGAACACAACTAAGGGCTGATAAAGCAGGTGACAACCCTAAAAGGACCCATGCAAATCAACTTCAGGCCCCTGACATCAGATAGCTTTGTGAACCCTTCACTGGGCCCCTATTGCTTTCCTCCAACCTCACTTCTGCTGCATAAGGTCCATTTATGCCTCTGAAACCTGCCCTCCTGAAACAAACAGAGCTTTGTTTCTATTAATTACTGACTTAATCAGCTGCCTGCACTCACATAAGGATTTTCACTAAGGGTTTTTTACAGGAGACCTGCATGTCATATAAGATTTCCTAAGAGATTCAAATTGTAGGCATTCAGCAGCAGAATTGCATGGTTTTAGAAGTCTATTTCATAAAGAAAAAGCAGGAATTGTGTGCAAAGCTCTCAGAAAAAGAGAGAAACGCTCACAAGCTTAAGGACAACACAGATGTCAAACACAAAACTGTGTAGGTAAACATGGCATTCAAAGCCAATACAACAGTAAATCAAACAGGGAAAAGGGGCAGAGGTGGACTAGCTCCTTCCCCAGCTTTTCAGATATCTCTGACTACTGCTGTATCAGAACTACCTCGGGTAATAAAGCAGAGAATAAGGATTCTCCTAAAACTCTAAGCAAAGCCATAGCAAAAAGATAGCCCGACAGACAGTGAACCCAGCCAAGAGGATTTCTAAAGGAAGGAATGAATACATCCCTAGAAACATCAATTTCTTTTTCATCACCTTAAGTGAACAGAGTGACACTGCAGGAGATACCTTCAAGCCATCAATGTCTGAAAACCTTAAGGGTGTCCAAATCTAGTCTTATGTTTCACTGAAAACACGTAGATCAGAAAACAAGTACTGTCCTGATTTACATGGACATGTGGGAGATAATCAACTAACGTGTTTAAACAGCAGTTTGTCAACAGGAACAACCTGGATGCAGCAACTATACCAGCCCACTGTCAGAGGTGGAATTGATTGGGCTGGACCACTGCACTAATAATCAAAGACTAGAAAATGCTGCTCAGGTCTTCCAGGGAAGAGAGATTTGTAGTGAGTCACCAAAGTATCCTAGATTGACAATTGTGCCCATTCCAAACAGTAAACCAGCTGGAAAGGCCCAAGTAAGGTCAAGAAAGCCCAAAAGAAGCAAATGAGGCGAGGAAGAAAGCAATGGACAGAGAAGTTAAGTGCACTGAAATGGAAACATGAGAGCAATCAAGCCAGCCTGTGGCAAGTAGAAAATGGACTGGTCTGGGAATTGAAACTGGATGAGCTTTAAGGTCCCTTCCAACCCAAACCATTCAATGATTCTATGAAGTGAGACAAGCAATGTGTAAAAGCCAAACAGTATTGCTTGAATCCTGAGGAAAAAGAAATAAAGCTATTCAAGTAAGCTTGAGGAGGAATCAGGCTGGTAAAGCAAGGACCTCCTGAAGAGCGTGTTCACTGCTGAAATACTGGGTACTGCTGTTACCAAATGATGAACAGTTTATCATTTTCTATGGATCTTTTAAAACATATTCAAGGCCTGAGACTGCCACGTTACAATTTGAGCCCAAAGAAAGGAGGATAGCTGTCACTGCTTTAAACTTACACTGTTAAACATATTTCATGCCTTTCAGTCCTCACTTGCTCAATATATAGAAACAGATTCACTGCCCTAGCAGAGGGTCAAAAATACACAAATGCAAAAATCACACTATCAAAAGCAATATCAATTCAATCATATATATAACAGTCTCCCCCAAATTAGATTTTCACAGTCCTATTTAACAAGACAAAGATTCAACAGAGAGAGTTCATCTCTTCCATTCTCAAATTACAAAGAAGCGCACAGTACCACTGATGCTGCTAATGAGATGATTAAATACCATTCTAGGTGATATGCTTTCAATGTGAAATAATTATTTTTGACAGGCAATGTATTTGCTCAAGCTCATTTGAAATCACAATATCAGACTTTTTTTAATTAGATCAAATTCCTCCTTCTGATTTTGCATGAGAAGAGCAACCAGTGGAAGAAACATTGCCAGGGAGAGATTGCCCAAGTGCCATAATGCGTGTACTTCTTCACAAAGGACCCCTCGCATTCCCTGGATGGAATACAAATGTTCAGAGAACATCAAAGCCTTTCTTCTTTTAAAACAGGTCAGCTGAGGAATCACTGAGCACAGTGAAAACTTCCACTGTCAAAACACAAGTTCATTTGCCATGGTCTGATGAAGGACACTTCCAACTCTTCAGGGGGAGGATAGCAAACAAAGCAAAGGCTCTGTCTTTCAATAAATGAGTTACAATCAATTACCTGACAAAGTACTGCTGTCTTTCTGTCCAGTATTTAAAGAAAAGCAATGACATTTTGTATTCTATGACAAAACATCCTGAGGGCTGGAAATAAGTTAACAAAGGGAATATTTTAGAAACCATCTGAGAAACCTCCTCCAGGGCTGTGCAGCCTAGCACAATGCCAGAGAGCTGAGAAGGTTGTAAAGGAAGGATTTTTACTGGGCTCTGAACCCACCTCTGTCATATCCAGCCACGGCAGTACCAAACTAGAACACCATGGAGGGCTGTCTGCTGCTGGGCGTATTATAGAGACTGTGGAGAAGAGAGGGCTCTTCTGTATTCATGGTGAGTTTGGTCCATTCAGCCCTTACTGCAGTGCCTACCTCAGTGTGAAGAAGAAAGAACTGCTGTCATTTTTCTCTCCTCACTCCATGGCATCAAATTCTGCAGCCAGAAGATCTAATAGAATATCCTCTTGTAAAGCAGTTGTTTCATGCTTCAAGAAGCCCTGCATACCACATCATATAGCACAGCTTCTTTGGCTCAGCAATGACAGGGAATTACACAGAATTAGGTACAGCACAATTAAAATGGATCAAAATGCTTTAGTTAACACTGGAAATTTAAAGCCTGAAGTACAAGCAACAGAACAGCTCCTTCCTCTCTTGCTGAGATACACCCTCTCATGTGCTCTAGCTGCTTAAGTCTGACCTTATGCACACGCATATGCTTATTGAGGTGAGCAGCTTTATAACATCAGGGAGAGTGAAGTTTTGGAAGGAGTATTCTTGGGAAGCAAAGTAACCATCATTCCAACTAGAGAGAATTATTATTCTCTTTGGGGAAAGAGCAGTCTCAGAATTGAATATAAAATTTTCAATGTTCTACAGACTTCAAAATTATTGCATAGGATTTCATCACGACAGCACAGCTGATACCGGATAATGCAGACTTCTTTGATATATCCTATAGAAAGAACCTTAAAACGCATTTTCAATTTACTGGTCTAGTGCCTACCATTACATTCCAACAGACTTTCAGTGTAAGAGGAAGGTGAATCTCGTACTCTCTGCAAATTGTTTTTCCACAGGAAGAGTCGACAAGGTGTCATCATTTTGTTCTCTTTAGGAAAGAAGGTGATGCAGCCAAAGCCATTAGAAATTCCCTTCAGTGGCTCAAAGCACTCTAGTGACAATTTGAGTCCATTCTCTGCTGTCACATAAATGCCAAACCTGAGACAAAGTCCCATGTCACCACCACAGCATGAGTCCAGATGGGGGAGCACTAGCAGAGCCTTAGGATGTACTAGCATGATTATTCTAATGCAGTCCTAAACACAAGTTTCATGTCTCTTCCTCACTATGCAAAGACCCCATGGCAACTTTGTAGTACCAGTTACAGAGGTGAGCAAAGAGGAAAGAGAGAGAACTACACCTAGGGGAAAGAAAGAAGGAAAGGCTTTTCCAAGCATTAGCCAGGAACTCACCTTGGTGAGCAGCAGCACACGTTTCTGCAGCCGCCTGACCAGTGCTTCATGCTGCTCACGTTTCTTCTTCTCCTCCAAGAGCTGGCTCTGAATCCGTATTATGTCCTCCTGTAGCTGTACCCGGGCCTTCTCTAGTATTCGGGCACTAAGAAAGATAATACAGACATGTGAGATCTTCAGCACTGCCTCTTACTCAGACAAATGAGATAGACCTGAGAGGAAAAACATCACCATCATACCAGGACACCGGGGCTGGTGCAATTTCATCTCATAGCTGCATCACTGGAAACTGAGTAGCTGCAATCTCATTATCAGCTGTTCTTAGAAAAAGGCTGTTCAGCCTGGAGAAGAGAAGGCTGCGTGGAGACCTCATAGCAGCCTTCCAGTATCTGAAGGGAGCCTGTAGGGATGCTGGGGAGGGGCTCTTCATTAGCGACTGTAGTGACAGGACAAGGGGTAACGGGTTCAAACTTAAACAGGGGAGGTTTAGATTGGCTGTAAGGAAGAAATTCTTTCCTGTTAGGGTGGTGAAGGCACTGGAATGGATTGCCAAGGGAGGCTGTGAATGCTCCATCCTTGGCTGTATTCAAGGCCAGGTTGGACGAAGCCTTGGGTGCCATGGTTTAGTGGGAGGTGTCCCTGCTTATGGCAGGGGGGTTGGAACTGGGTGATCTTAAGGTCCTTTCCAACCCTAACTATTCTATGATTCTATGATAGGCGAGAACTATCCCAGTGACAGTCTTCTTGTCCAGCACAAGACAATTACCAAAACCTCATATATACAAAGCATTTAAGTAATTCTATATCTATTTCAAAATCAACCCATTTGCCTTTGAGAAGATGCCTCATTTCCAACAAAGAATGCATCGTCTTGGGTCCGACTGTATCCTTTTAGTCTTTTTCTAACAACAGCTCATTCACTCACTCAACCCCCCCCCTTCCTTCCCTCCCCCTGCTCCCAGAGGGATGGGAAGGAGAATCAAAGGAATGCAACTCCCACAGGTTGAGATAAGAACAGCCCAGTAACTAAGGTATAACACAAACCACTGCTGCTACCACCAATAATAATAACGATAAAGGAAATAACAAGGGAAAAGAATACAGCGTCTCACCAACCACCAACAGATAACTCACGACACCCTGCCCGACTGAGCATCTACCGAATACCTCCTCCAACACCCCAAGAGCACAAGCCCTTCCGGATAACTCCCAGTTACATCCTGGGCATGACGTGCTATGGTATGGAGTACCTCTTTGGTCAGTTTGGGTCAGGTGTCCTGTCCCTGCTTCCTCCCGGCCTCCCCTCCTCCCTGGCAGAGCATGAGGTTCACAAAGTCCTTCCTCAACTAAACATTTGAGCAGTAACTAAAAACATTCCTGTTATCAGTTCTGTTCCCAACTGAAAGTCAAAAACACAGCTGCACCAGCTACCATGAAGAAGAAAAAATGACTGCTACTGCTAAACTCAGGACAAGAAGTAAAACGGGTTTAATAGGATCTGCTTTGACAGATAATACTCAGCAAGTAATTATAGCCACCACCTGCACACTGTGCTTGGCAGCAACCTCTGTTGGAAGAGAAATGTCTTCTGAGGCCTGGTGATTAGCACTTCTTTTACAATGTGGACATGACTCAACTAAGGAAGAAGAGCTTGGTTCCTCCTCTCCCCAGCCCTCTGTGCAGCATGATGTGGTGATGCACTATTACCTATGTATTCCTGGGATGTTCTTCATGTGTCCCCTTCAGGCACTCAGTCTGCTGCTGGAACACTCATGGAGCTGTTCCAAGGCATGCACCGAGCAGCTCCTCACAGATCAAAGATGCTAGCAAAGTACTTGATCAATACCAAAGTAAGAGTGAAATCATTCTAAGGATTGTTAAGAGTTGGTTCATAAGTTTAGTATGACAAGTCTAACCAAGCCTGTGCTACCTTTAAGTATTTAAACAGGGAGCAGGACATGAAGAAAAAGCATTGCACACGAGTCAAAAACCCTCAAGCAAGCGAGAAAGATCAAAAGCAACATCTTCAACTTACTCAGTAACAGAAGATCTTTGCTGGTCTGATGCTAAAAACAAGACTGGAAAATTGCAGAGTGCTTCAGAGGGGTATTCTTTTCATTACAATTAAAAGAAAATTAGTAAAAATGCTTTTATATAAACTAGCACTACTGTAAAGTACTGTGGAGATCAATCCAAAAGGGAACTCTGCTTTAAAAGACACTCTCAGCATAAACCAAGTACATCCTGCACTGCCAGGTCACCAAATCATACTTCTTGGGAAATTTATGTAGGAATTCATACCTCAAAATCCTCCCCGCTTGAAGAAAAATATGCATTTTAAAACACTGGATGGATTAGGAGCCTGTTTAAAGCTCCAGTTCATTTGGAACCATTCACAGACCAATTTAATCACCAGGGACTATAATAGAGAAATAGTCTCTTCATTGTTGCATTCAGGTGAGAAAGTTCATCAAGAGGGCTTCAAATCTGCATTTGGAAATGGGTAATTTCATTACCAGGGCACCACTACTTCCTTGGCTCTGTTTTAATTAATCAGTTAAAAAGGGAATCTGTGCTCAAGAGTCGTAGCTATGGTGATGGAACATGAAGTGGCACCAGACTTGCACTGGACGTTCTCTTCCCCATCCTATCCTCAGCAAGTATCTCAAGTTTAGTCTCATGGAGACTTGCTAGACTTGCTAGAAACACTCACCTTTTTCTTAATGAGCAATGCAAGAATTCCACAGGATAAAGTAGAGAATCAATTCTTATCGGATTCCACTAAATAAATCCATATTAAAAGCTCTCCTACAAGCCAACACCCCAAAAATGACCACGAGCAGGTTGAGCCCTGGCATCTCTGAAATAAGGGGCATTTGTCACAAGCACATTGTGATCACTTGCAGCATACAAACCACACATCATTCAGAAGTTGCAGTTGCTAAATTGCTTGCTCTGCAGCCCATCCTTCTGCATAGCAAACTCTAGCCCATGCTCACACCTTGGTCCCTCAGTTCACAATACAGCATCCTACACTTTAAACACCCCTCCAGGGGCAATTTAGGATGACAGTAATCTACAGTTGATGGATACAATTTGGGCAACACTTTAATATGTAACAGGAAGATTCATTGCACTGTGCCTCTCAAAATCCTAGGCTTAAAACACTTACCCTCCTTTCCATGGGGCTTGTATTAAGCCAGACTTTGCTAAGCTTGTACTAAGGGAGTGCTCATGGCTAAGTGTCAGCCTATCAAGTTTGCAACAGGTCAGCCTCCAATGCAGGGCAGAACGGGTGGCTGAGAACAAGTAACCTCAGCTACTGTCTTAACATTCATTAAGGTTTGCTCAGCCTTTTCTATGCACAGGGTAAATACAAGTACAAAAACCTCATCAACTGTGTTATAACAAATTAAATCCCGCTACAGAAACCCTACTGCAAACATTATTTGCTCTATCAAATAAACTTAGTCCTGATTAAAGTCAGAACAGAAGAAGAAGAAATGCAAACATAAGATTAAGTACTACAAAACAGGCAGACTCCCACATCTGATTATTGCAAAACATTTTGATAGGACAATAGAGAAACCTTTTTTCCCCAATCTCCCAATATTGTGCCCTATTTCTGTAAATGCTGATGGATGATGACTGAATTGACATTCATAAAGAAAAATGAGATAGGTGCTAGGTTTCATCTTGAAATAATGAAAAATGCTCAGATACACACCTCTGAAACCAGTTTGGGAAATGACTGGTTTAAAACATGAGAAAAGTTGAGCAAAGACAGACAAATGGGCAATTTCCTCAGCCATTACACAGTGTTTGGAAAGAACATCACCATATGTAGATATTTCAGCCTCAGATCAAATGGGATGTTAATGTACATGAAATTTAAATGCCAGAGATGTCTATGAAAGCAGAGACAATACTTAAACCCTCTGAACTGACTCTGTTACCATAGGTTCCCTTGCTATGTGAAGCATGAAGTTCTACTTCCTTATGATTCTCCAACACCATGGCAAAGCACATTATTTTGATCCTTTCTTTCTCTCTTAGGAGTGAGAGGCAATTCTTCCAGAAGCTGCACCAAATACCACATACACTGACTGTGTAAGAAAAACCCAAACAGAAAGTTACATTCCTTATTAACACAAACCATAATGTGAAAGCAGGTGCTCAGCAGCAAACACAGTTCAGGTAGGATGCTGGCCCTTTTCTTCCCCAGTGATGACATCTATGGCTTTTCCAAAGTAAATTGCTCAATCCAAACATGTGTTAAATAAAGAGGGAGCAGGCCCAAAGTTCTCCATCCAACATAAGCTCAGAGAAGTGGCACTTTATAAATCTTTGCAAGTTTAAAGTAAACCTTTGAAACCTTCAAGAGAAAAAGTCATTTCTGTTTATCAGCCTATTAATGTTCCTCATTCCCCATCCCCGAGAATGAGATGCCAACATCTTTCTCTTCTGAGCCGCTGAGACTCTTCACACTTTGCTCTTCCTTTCTGTAATCCACTTTAATGTAATCTTAATGATAAAACTTCATTTTCCAGAATGTTCTTTGAAAGGCTGAGAACAATGACTGCAGAGAGAGAATACTGAAGCTATGAGATACATTTTAATAATCTCCTTCAGAAATTACAAAAGCAGCTGATAGGGTTTGGTTTTTTTCCCCCCCAATGATCCATAAAACATTATCTTAATCATTCCATCCTTTCAACAGTCAAGTTACCACCTCAGAGAGACTAAAAAATAACAGGGGAAGCAAACAGGATGCCAGAACCAGTCCGTGTATCAACCTGAGATGAAAATGAGAGGTCCACAGCAGCACAGAGACAATTAGAAGAACAAGACTGCCTGGGTCATGCTGTAACTCAGGAGAAGATGAGACACTTGTACATACCAAGGGCAACTGTTAGAAACAAGGATCACATCAGAGAGAAAGCACTGAAATTCAGGGAGCATGGACAGGAAGAACATTGAAGTTGTAGAGAGGGAAAACACAATGACAGTGTTACTACACAGACATAACAGCAAAGAGAGATGTGTTGGCACTATCAACATCTTCATGACAGAGTCCAAAATAAAAAGGTTAGCACACAAGCTAATGAGGCAAAAAGGAGCAAAGGAAATTGTTTTGTAGCAAGGCATTTGGATGAAGAAAAACAAACCCATTCCTGAGGCTTGACAACTTGCAGCCTTCTGACATACCCTCACATTTATAGACAGCACACACCCAGACACAAACCACGCTGGCGAACAAACATGTTATTTTGTATTCTGGTTCTTCTCCTCCAGGATTTATAGGCCAACAGGAAGGTGTAAATAGCAACAGGGCAACTCCAGCATGTCTTCATATTGTCCAGTGGGCAGCAGCAGAATATCCCTGTCTGTGCCCCCTCCCAAGGCTCCTTCCAGCCTCCATTCCTGGCACAGGCTTCTTCCCTTTTCAGCCTCTGCCTAACTAGCCTCGACAGAAACCACCATGTGGGATGGGAATCAAAAGGAAAAGCAGAAGGGAGAAGATGACAAAACTGATCTGATTTACATAGGAACAGGCCACAGGAAAGAAAAGGTGGAGCTTGGCAAAACAGAAAAATTTCCATCTTTTCTTAAAAAGGACAAAACCAAAAATGGATCCATTATAAAATGCTGCTGAAAAGACTGATGGGAGCTCTGAGGACACTGCTGCAGCACAGAGCTGCCTGAAGTCATACATTTAAGGCAGGTGAACTAGAAAAACAAACATCAGGAAGGAGGAGATTATTTTAGCGCTATGTGTATTTCAGCTCCAAAGTCAAAGGTTTGGGTGATAACTCTTATTAAAGAAGATTGTTTGGTATCTGACTCTGCCTCCCTTTTTCACATATCACAGAGAAGGCTCCAGGCTTGGAGCAGCCATCCAATACCTAAAGGGGGCATACAAGAAAACTGAAGAGGGGTTTTTTTACTAGGGCCTGTAGGGACAGGACAAGGGGGAATGGCTTTAAACTGAAAGGGAGGAGATTGAGATTAGACATTGGGCACAAGTTCTTCCCTGTGAGGGTGGTGCAGTGCTGTTACAGAGTGCTCAGAGAAGCTGTGGCTGCCCCATCCCTGGCAGTGTTCAAGACCAGGTTGGACAGTGGGGCTTGGAGCAAGCTGCTCTAATGGAAGATGTCCCTGCCCATGGCAGGGCGCTTGAACTGAGCTTTAACGTCCCTTCCAACCCAAACCAGTCTGGGATTCTATTCTATGAAATGTGAATACGCTGAAGCAGCAGCATCCTTCCCTGGTCTCAAGCACTGCACTGCTACTGCAATGGCACAAGTGGGAACTGCAGAAGCCAACTTTGCCATGTTATCTGCTATGTGCCTATTACATTCAGAAGAAGCAATGATACAAAATATCAACATATTTAGTGGAAGTTGTCACGTGGGATATCTTTTATTTAAAGCTTTAACTGTGCCCCATAGAGAGCCACATAAAATACTGCTACAGAAAATACTACACACAACAGTCTACAGGGAGTTGGTAGGAAAACAAGCTTTCTCCTTGCTATTTATTTCTCCCAAGTCTTTAGCAAACATCTGCAAACATCTGCAAACTTTCTCCTGCTTCACAGTTTGTATTTTTTCAAAGACCTTACATAGAACTCACCATCATCAGGCTTCCATGCACCACAAATCATTCAAAAGCAAGCAGTTCATACATCACGTTACTGCTCTGCATACAGGGAAGACTCGAATCATAGCAAATTTATAAGGCTGGGACAACATAAAGAGAACTATTTTGCTAGTGTGGACAGATGAAATGGATAAGCACCAGACAGATGTTTGGAGCTTCATTGGTACGCTGACAATATGTTTTATCGTTCAGACAGTATTTAATTTTATTCCCTACCCAGCAGCATAAATATGAAGCAGTTCCTTCAAAGCAAACAGTTACAGAAGAGAAATAACACAAATGTGACGTCCCAGCCCTGGTACAAGCAGTAATTGACTGGCAAGAGTTAGGATTTACTAAAAGAAATTCATATCAGGCACCCTCTGCTTCTGCTCATTACAGGGGTCAACTCGGTTGCTGCAACACGCGCGGCACTGCTGACCACAACACCCCACAGGGACGAAACCCAGGAACACAGTGGGGCTCCATCTGAACAGAGACTTAATCAGCCACTTGATGCAAGATTTACTGTCATGCTAATAAACATGTTTTCCACATCCACCATCCAGATGAGAATGAAAGCAACATCTTACTAAATGAATTGTCTGTGGTTTGGTTTTAATGTGAAACATGAAGTTTGTCAAATACATCCATCACTGAATGCTGGAATGCAAAATATCTGGAGGGAGAGATAACCACAGGCATAGCAGCAGCAGGTCAGGGGAGGGGATTCTCCCTGTCTACTCTGCTCTCACGAGATCACACACACACACACACCCCCCCGCAGTCCTGAATCCAGCTCTGGGGCAACAACACAGGAAGGATGTGGAGCTGTTGGAGTGAGTTCAGAGCAGGATCACAAAGATGCTCCAGAGGTTGGAGTAGCTCTTCTCTGGAGAAAGGCTGAGAGAACTGGGCTTATCCGGCATGGAGAGGAGAAGGCTCCCTAAGGGGACACCTTAGAGCAGCTCCAGTGCCTAAAGGGGCTATAAGAAACCCGGAAAGGGGTTTTTTACAAGGGCTTGTAGGGACAGGACAAGGGGCAATGGCTTTAACCTGACACAAGGGAGATTGAGATGAGCTCTTAGGCAGAAGCTCTTCCCTGTGAGGGTGCTGAGGCACTGGCACAGGGTGCCCAGAGAAGCTGTGGCTGCCCCATCCCTGGCAGTGTTCAAGGCCAGGTTGGACACAGGGGCTTGGAGCAAGCTGCTCTAATGGAAGGGGTCCGTGCCCATGGCAGGGGTTGGAACTGGAGGAGCTTTAAGGTCCCTTCCAACCCAAACCAGTCTGGGATTCTATAAATGTCCTTTTTCAAAGACTCCAGACCTGATCTGTTCATAAGCCTGAAGCTTCTATTAAAAGCATTTATTTGGTGAATAATACTTGTACTGGTATTTAAAAACCACTAAAGCCACATTGCTTGTATGGTTACCAACTCGACACTGCTGCTCTCTTCAGTAAACCTGGGTACAGGAGAAATGAAGTTGATAGTCAAATACACAAAGTGTTTTACTATAGCTTATGTAGACAAATCTATTAAGGGCCTTTGGTATGTCCAAATGCGCATGGCTCTTTTTCTGAATCAACAACAAGGCAGCCACACTTGCATCCTGAGCAAACTGATTCCCTTTGCAGTCCTTGGTAGTGAAACAAATGCTAAATGTTGTTAATAACTGCAAGTAATTAAAAAGCATGAGTTAAAACCAAGAGTCCTCTATCACCAGAGCCTATAGCCAGCACAGCATGCATCATCGCTCTGTGTATCATAATTTTGTATGTGGCATTTGGCAATTATGGAGGGCTGCCTATTTTTAAAGTGCATTCACTGATAAGGATTTTCCACGCCCACTCTGAGATAAGAATAATCCCCTTGTACAAGTTAAAAGTGGCTTTCCAGCACTGCAGAGAACAAGATGCACCCTACAGCAATGCCTCCTGCCCAGAGATGAGTACACCAAACTGAGTCAAGATGTTGACTCATGTACAAAATGATTATAAGGAGTTAGGAACAGAGTATCTCCATTCCAATTATTTCCTTAAGACAGCCGTGCTCCTTTGGTCCCCTAGTTTGTGACATCCTCACACTATGAGCTGGTGAGGAAGGGCACATCAGTAAGGAAACATATGGAGCTTCAGCACCAAGAGACAGCAAATGGTTGCTCCCTTCCTCATCACCCCCTCACACCAGCTTGGAACATTCAATGCAATGAGAGAAAGCAAAATACCGGGGAAAGGAACTGTCACCGGGGGGAGGAAAACAAACCAAAACCAACAAAAAGCCCCCAGAACACAACCCCAAGGAAGAATTTTGAAAGGAAACCTTTATTTCCTCCAGCCAGGATCCAAGCATCTCCCTGCAGCTGGCTTTATTTACAGCATCTAATTCAAATTCTAAATGCTTCAAAGTGTTATTACACTTTTTTCTTCTTTGAAAACAAAAATGACAACAACTGAAACAAAACTGGGAACGAGAAAACCCAAAGATTGAAATAATTACTAATCAAAGCAGAGGCCTGTACATGGCATGGTGAAGTCACTGGCCAGCTCTACCCAGTAATTTCTCTTCGTGTCAGCTCTGATGAGTTTTAGATTTCTAACATTTCATCAATTTGAATCACTAAATTCAATTTGCATTCACACATAAACAGAGAGCGAATAATAAATACTCTCATCTGACCTTGAAGTGTGAGACAGAAAATTGCCCTCGATGATTTCATTTCAATCTGAACCATAATGAATAATGCAGTTGGCCCCATCAGTTACCAATCTATAATCACACTTGCGGGCTGGATGAACGCATGGACGTGCTTAAGTATGAGGAAGAAAGTCAAAACTTCTCACTCTTTTTGTCCTGGTCTTTTTCTGCTTCTCCTTCACTTTATAGAGATTAAGCCTCTACCTCCATCCTTCCCCACTCACCCCAACTCCATGTCAAGGGCTTCAATTTGTTGCACAGTCAGAAGTGGGAAGCAAGGTGAAGGCATCACTTAGTTTTCTTAACCCAAACCATTATTATATGCATTATAAAGATTTCCTGTAAACACTCTAAATTTGGTAGGTATTCTCCCTCCCAGCAAGGTGTCAGGTCACAGGCCAGCTCTCCAGCAGCGGAGTGAAGCACAGGAACACAGCACAGGCAACCGGTGAGACGAACATCACAAGTAACTAAGAATACTTCCAGTTTTAGTTATACATTCAAGCCAACACTTCTGATGAGAGAGAAGTCATGTGGGAATAGGCAGCGTGAGAACTGAGGAGCTGTAAAGGATAAAGGGCTGATAAAGAGGAGTGAAAAAGGGAATATCTGCTTGAGATGGGGAAAGAAATGAGTAGGAGAATGGTTGTGCTGGACCAGCTTGTCAGCAAACAGATCCGCTGAAATCCCAGGCTTTTGACAGTTAGAGAATAGCTTATCTTAATCAAATGAAGAGGGTCAAAGTGTTTAGGTGAGGAAAACAAAACATTAAACCCTCCACTGCAATACAGCAAGTGAGCCCTCACAGACTCCTGACACATTACAGCTTCAGGAAGGTTCTGTGGATCTGCTTCAAATTATCTTTTCCAATGAGAGCTCATTTCCAGTGTGCATTAACTGTACCACAGTGAAATGAGTGCTGAAATGAGTGTTGTTTGTAACTGTTCAGTCACATTCCTTTTTTTAATGTCTGAATCCAAGACAACCTGAATGAACAACTGTCTAAAGTATTTCTGCAGAACAATTCAGTGAGGGACACCCCCCCCCCCCCTAATTCTCACTAAAACCAAA